>BMAC01000107.1:1102652-1170908 GCA_014905375.1 Phtheirospermum japonicum
AAGGGGTCCCAGGCTGACGGGGGGTTACATAAGTCCGCCACGCCGTACCGACCTCCGATTTCATATCCGAGCCGTATCCGACCGACGAAGCAAGACGACCAATTCCTRGAGCTATACAAGATGTTATCAAAGGTCAACATAAACRTTCCTTTGCTCGACATAATCCYAAARATTCCCYCTTACARGAAGTTCTTRAAGGAGCTAACATCYAAGAAACGCCGATTCGAAGAAAATGAGAAAATTTMCATATCGAACGCGACAAGCATTGCCCTTAGCAATACTCTACCACACAAAGAAGGTGACCCGGGGAGTTTTTGTATCAAAATTACCCTCGGAAACGGCAAGGAGACACGAGGAATGCTTGACCTCGGCGCGGGGATTAGCTTGATGCCCTATTCCATTTTTAAGCAATTAGAGTTGGGCGATCTCAAGGAGACGAGGATGTGTTTGAAACTAGCCGATCGATCTGTCCGATACCCGAAGGGCGTGGTCGAAGATGTGTTGGTACAAGTCGGGAGCCTCATTGTGCCGGTGGATTTTGTGATATTGGACGTCGGGGAAGTGAGCAACGAGGGCCGAGAACATACTATCTTACTCGGGCGGCCCTTCATGGCCATGACGAACACCTTGATCGATGTAAAAAACGGGAAGTTGTCTTTCTTGGTTTTGGGCGATACGGTAAATTTCTCGATTCATGACTTGGGAACCGTTCCGCCATCCTCCTTTCATGCCGATTTCTCTATGATCGACCCAATAGAAGAACTACTGGAGGAAGCCGATCAGGAGATTGTGAACGAGGATGTCGAGGACAAGAAGTGGCGAGCGACTCGATCAGAGGGGGTTATTGATATATTTGAGTTATCAAGCGTAGAATCACCCCTTTGGTAAAAACCGGAGCTCAAGACCCTCCCGAGCCATCTCAAATACATTTACTTGGAAAGCGAAGAGGCCAAACCCGTGATTATCTATGCCGATCTTTCTCCGAGAGATGAGGCAAGATTGGTGGACGTTTTGAAGAAGAACAAAAAGGCAATAGYGTGGAGCCTAGCCGATATCAAGGGCATAAGCCCCTCCACTTGTATGCATCGGATCATCCTTCAAGAAGGAGCGAAACCATCGAGGCAAAGCCAGCGATGACTAAACTCGAATCTAATGGAGGTCGTGAAGGACGAGATATTGAAATTCGTGGAAGAAGGGTTGATATTCTCGGTCGGGGAGAGTGAATGGGCAAGCCCAGTCCACATGGTGCTGAAGAAGAGCGGGATAACCGTAATCGAGAACGAAAAGGGCGAATGCGTAACGACCCGTGCAACCACCGGTTGGCGAATGTGTATAGACTTTCGAAAGCTCAACGCCGTCACCAAGAAGGACCACTTTCCGCTTCCGTTTATTGACCAAATGTTAGACAAGCTCGCGGGGCATCATTCATATTGTTTTCTCGATGGATTGTCCGGATACTATCAAATCGCTATCTCGCCGGAGGACCAATCCAAGACGACGTTCACGTGCCCCTTCGGCACCTATGCCTTCCGATGTATGCCTTTCGGTTTGTGTAACGCGCCCGCTACTTTCCAACGTTGTATGCTCTCGATTTTCTCCGACATGCTCGACAAGTACATGGAGGTTTTCATGGATGATTTTTCGATTTACGGCTCCACGTTCGACGAATGTCTCGATCATTTGTCAAAAGTCTTGGAGAGGTGCGTGGAGAATCACCTCACCTTGAGTTGGGAGAAAAGCCACTTCATGGTGAGAACTGGGATCGTTTTGGGCCACGTAGTGTCGTCCAAGGGAATTGAAGTGGACAAGGCGAAGATCGATGTGATTAAAAAGCTCCCGCCCCCAATCAACGTGAAGGGAGTTCGAAGTTTTCTTGGTCACGCGGGGTTTTATAGACGGTTCATCAAGGATTTCTCAAAACTTAGCCGTCCTTTGTGCCATTTGCTGAGTGCCGATGCCCCATTCATTTTTGATGATGCTTGTCGATTGGCTTTCGATTCGTTAAAAGAAAGCTTGACCTCGGCTCCCGTGGTGGTGGCCCCGAATTGGTCCCTCCCGTTTGAATTAATGTGCGATGCATCAAACGGAGCGGTGGGGGCCGTCTTGGGGCAAAGACTGGACAAGCTTCTTTGGGTAGTCTATTATGTGAGTCTGATGCTCAACGACGCCCAAAAGAATTACACAACTACCGAGAAAGAGCTCCTTGCCGTCATTTTTTCACTTGAAAAGTTTCGATCCTACATCATTGGTTCGAAGGTTGTTGTGCATAGTGACCATGCCGCGTTACGATATCTTTTCAACAAGGCTCAAGCGAAGCCTAGGCTCATCCGATGGATACTCTTGCTTCAAGAGTTCGATGTGGAGATCAAGGACTGAAAGGGGTGCGAGAACGTTGTAGCCGATCATCTCTCTCGCCTCGAGGCCCCAACGGGAGAAAAGGAGCTAATTGGAGAGAATATTGCACATGAGAACTTATTTGTCGTTTTTGCCGCACCGTGGTATGCCGACATCGCCAATTACCTTGCTAGTGAAGTACTCCGCCCGGACCTATCTCATCATGAGAAGAGAAGGTTTCTCTCCAAGTGCCGAGAGTATTATTGGGATGACCCTCACATGTACAAGATCGGAAAAGACGGTGTGTTGAGACMGTGTGTTRCGGAAGAGGAAAAAGGGGAGATTTTGACGAAGTGCCATGATCACRTYGCCGGAGGACATTTCGGRGGGCAAAAGACCGCTCACAAGGTTCTCCAATCGGGATTCTATTGGACGAGCCTCTTCAAGGATGCCCACGACCATTGCCAAAAGTGCGATCAATGCCAAAGGACCGGAAGTATAGGAAAAAGGAATGAAATGCCAATGACATATAATTTGGCCGTAGAGATATTAGACGTGTGGGGGATCGATTTCATGGGCCCCTTTCCGAAGTCTCATGAGTTCGAATACATTTTGGTTGGGGTTGATTATGTTTCGAAGTGGATTGAGGCAATTCCGACGAGGAGGAATGACGGCGACACCGTGGTGAAGTTTGTGCGCAGCAACATCTTTAGTCGATCCGGAGTTCCGAGAGTGATTATCAGTGACGGCGGCAACCACTTCAATAACAAGCTGCTCGAACGGGTGCTGAAGAGTTATGGAGTCGTTCATAAGGTATCCACGCCATACCACCCACAAACGGCCGGTCAGGTTGAAACAAGCAACCGTCAAATCAAGAACATTCTCGAAAAGACCGTACAACCGAACAGAATAGATTGGTCATCAAAGCTCGTGGATGCCTTATGGGCTATCCGCACGGCCCATAAGACAGTTCTCAGAATGAGCCCCTATCGCCTTGTGTACGGGAAGTCATGCCACTTACCGGTCGAAATGGAACATAGAGCCTTGTGGGCCATCCGAGCGTGCAATTTCGATTTGAAACAAGCCGGTGAGGAGCGGAGGCTCCAAATTGAGGAGCTTGACGAGCTAAGAAATGAGGCATTCGAGAGTGCTCGTATTTACAAAGATCGGATGAAACTCCTCCATGACAAGAAACTTGCGCCCAAGGAGTTGGAGGAAGGGATGTAAGTGCTCCTTTACAACAGCCGACTCACGTTGTTTCCCGGGAAGCTCATGTCTAAGTGGAGCGGCCCGTACACGATCGAGAAGATATCCCCGTTCGGAGTTGTGACATTGATCGATCCCAAAATGAACGAGCATTTCCAAGTTAATGGAGCACGAGTAAAACCTTACCGACACAATATGTTACAAATTAAGGCGCTCGAGCCTATGATCGTGGAGGAGGAAGATTTGAGTGATATGCCCCCAATGGGATCTTGATCATGAAATTGGGGTCGTCGAGCAAACGACGTAAACCAAACGCGCTACGTGGGAGGCAACCCACGACTTTCTAACTCTTTTCTTGTTCTTCTTTCAATCTAGTGTACATTCTTTAAGAAAGTATTTTTTATGAAGTTTTTGGGTTCATGTAGGTCCAGTTTGGGGAGTTTTGGGAGAAAATAGGAGCAAAAATTGGAGTGGACTGCTGGAATGCAGTCGATCGGCTGCATATCTAGTCGATCGACTGGAATGCCTGTCGATCGACTGCACAATCGACTGACGTGATCAAATTGACTGGATTCCAGATCTTTTTAAGCTTTTTACAAGAGCAGTCGATCGACTGGGCATTTGCTGATCGACAGCCAGTCGATCGACTGGCACCCGATCGACTGCATCGGCGAAATCGACTGGATTACAAAGACTTTCATACTTTTTGACAAGAGCAGTCGATCGACCGAGGAACGCAGTCGATCGACTGACCTGACTGCCCAGAAATCGCGGGTCTATATAAAGAGCAGTCGATCGGCCCTTTCTCCCTTCACCAGAAAAATCGACCGAGAAAGCAGCAAAATAAAAAAAAAAGAGAAAAAGGGCCGAAAATAAAAAAACAAAAAAGAGAAAGGGAGAGACAAGAGAACTACTTCAGTCGATCGACCGGGGCAGTTACGCGGGAAGTTTCATTCTTCTCCTCCTCTCCAAATTCAAAAATCCTCCTTCGGCATAGTTGTTTCTTCGTTCAATTCAAACCGATTCTTCGAGGTAATTTGCTTGAACCATTCTATTTGGGAAACATGTTGATTGTTGGTTGAGTTTGGGACAGACTTGGGTTTCCAATTTTCCATACTTCCTTGTTCAAAAACTTTGCCCTCAACATGTTCGACAAAATGCATCAATGACCCTTGATGCTTGAAACTCTCTCCCTTTTTCGTTTTGTTCGTTACTTCTCGATCCTAAACGTTTGAAAACAAGACCCTCAAATTTTTTACGTTCCTATATCCATCTTTTACCATGGACGGCCACTACGATGACGAAAATGTTTTCGGCTTTCAACAATACCCCGATATCGCCGAAAATTACGGTGCCCCCTTCCCCATCTATTCTACCGACGAGGGGGAACTTTTCCAAAACCTTTCCCAGTGACATTTCGCTACCCCTCGTTTCATTAACATTGAGCGTTTAGACGAATGGGTGGTGAACGGGGACTATGACGGATTCGGCACGCGTCTACTAAGTTTCATCGACGCAATTAATGGCCGGATGTTCGCGTCCTTTCGAGCACCGGCTTATCAGGAGCTAGTGCTCGAGTTTTTCACCACGTATCAGGATACGTTTGACAGGGGTTTTGATGTGCGTTTCGGGGGAGTTAAACGCCGTATCGATCAGGGGGTGATACAAACGGTGCTCGGACTTGACTGCCAGCAGTCCTCGTATACGCAAGTAGGTGGATTTAATGAGATTGCGTTTTGGGGGACTATCACGGGCGGAAGTGGTAGCCGGGATCGTTACTCGGCGTCGGCGATCGTCGACTTGGCATTGCTTGGGGCTTACAAATTTATTGCCCACGTCATAATGGGCAAGCATGAAAGCACCAACCTCACTCGGCACGAGATATACGTGCTTTGGTGCCTATGCAATGGACATCCGGTCCCATTTTTTCCATTGATCCGAGCACAAATTGAAGGGATTCGGAGGACGAGAGGAGGAAGCGTCGCCCGAGTCGGCATGGGGCCGATGATCACCGTTCTTGCCCGCTACTTCGGGTTTGAGGCCGAATCGGCAAATATGACGAGGGTCGATCTCTTGGAATTAACGTTCAGAACGCCGAGAGCCCCAACGAACCCGGCGAGCCGACGCCAACGCCACCGGGAGAATGAACGAGGCGAGGCCGGCGACGTCCCGAACGCCGGTTCGGGCGCGCCTTTCGGAGAAGGCACGAGCCAAGCGGCAGTCCCGCAATACGGAGGTCCGAGCACCGGCTCGGGTCCCGAGACGGGTTGGGAAAAATTTCCAACAAGCCGTGTTTTCCCGGTTCGACCAAATGAACGTTCGTTTCGACCGTCTCGACGAAGGGCAGGCAACGAAACGACCGAGCTCTCCGCGGCCTCCAGCGCCGGCTCTTTTTGGTCGAAACACGGATGCGTCGAGACGACGACGATGACGATGACGGCGGCAACGGTGAAAACGAAAACGAGGAGGAGGAGAAGAGAAGACGAGGCCGCGAACCTCCGTACCCGACCTAGGAGACGTCGTTAAACCTCCTAGTTATCCTTTGATTATTGTTTTTGTGTTTTATTTTATTTTGTATTTCGATTATGTTCGTTTATTTCTCATCTCGTCTCATGTAAAAAAAAAATCCTTTTAATTGCTTTTGTTTTTGTATATAGTTTCTTTTTTTTATTATTTTGAATATATTTCTTAATTATCAAACAAATAAAAAAAATATATATATAAATAAAATAAAATATTCAATAAATCCAAACAAATTGAAAAATTCAAAAATCAAAAATATTTTTGTTATTTTACATAGTTCGTTTTTGTGCACGATTTTCCACATTACCTTACCTTGTAGATAGATTGTTGCTTGACTCGGTTCCCGGAAAAGACCCTTGCACGACCACGACGACACGAGCCGGAGATAGGGGCGTTTTCTTTACCCTACAACTTTTTACCGCTTTTATTAGCTTAATTACGCAATGAGGACATTGATAGGTTTTAAGTGTGGGGTGGTTAGAATCGTCATAGGTTTTTAATTTTGTCGTGTGCTTGCTTGTGTTAGTTTGAGAAACGTGTGTGCTATTGTTGCTTGGACCCTTGGCGAAGTGACGCGGTTTTGATGATTTGTTAGGATGTTTAGATTTTCGATCGAATTTAGTGGATTTAAGTGGTTTAACTTGTTGGGATTCCCATTCGGTTTTAGCTTCGTGCTATCCTTGTGCTCGTTTGGAACTAGTGCCTCGACTAACCCTCGTCATTGAACACTCTCTATATGTTTTTGTTGTAATTTGGAGTCATCAATTGCTCCACGTTCTCGATCGAAAAATTCGAAAGTTGCTAGTAGCAACGAATGATCGGAGTCTTTTGATAGCCTCGTATTTTCACATTATTATGAAAGTACCTCACGTCTACGGTACATATAAAAAAAAAGAGAAAAAGAAAAAGAAAAAGAAAAAGAAAAGAAAAATACGAAAACAGATGAATAAACAAGGATACGTTATAAATCCTTGAAGTTATTGTATAGCACGTTTTTCCATTTGTTTCGATTTTTAGTATACTTTTGTAAAGAGAGGTGTTGATGATCTTGGCTAGTCGGGAGTCGAATAACGGTTCGAGCGTGGATAGACCTTAGCCAGGGCAAGAACAGGGAGACCGACTTGTTGGATTGTTGAAGTCCTTTTAGGTTTCGGAAGTCGATCTAAACTTTCTTAGCAAGTCACATTGTCGTCCTTTTAGTCGAAGCTAACAAATAACGTAGCGTACGACGTCTCGAACTATTTTTTGTGCATTAGCCTAGGGTTGGTCGGGGGTAGCTTTGTAAATATACGTTAGTTTTGCTTGAGGACAAGCAACCGTTCTAAGTGTGGGGTGGTTGATTTGCATATTTTTGTACATATTTTCATTTTCGATTTTGTTTCACGTTGCGTGTTTTTTGCTTGCTTTTTGTTGCTTTAGGAGTCGGGTTGGCCGTTTTTCGTATTTCTAGATTTTCTTAGTTTTTGTACATTTTGTTATTAATTTTCGTAGATTTTCACGTTTCCATTTTTCTTGGCCGTAGGACGTCCAAGTGGGGCCCACGCTCGTTTGGAATCGTTGATACTCGAGTTGGGAATGGACGGACAAAGTAAAGAAGCGCAGCGGACGAGGTTTGACAAACCGGCGGACGCGAAAAGAATGAGAAATCGAGCCGGGCGCTGGAATCCAGTCGACCGACTGAATGTTCAGTCGATCGACTGACCTTTAAGTCGATCGACTGACTCGGCCAAAATCGACTGGATTCCAGCGAGTTTTGAAGTTTTTGACATGGCAGTCGATCGACTGCCTATTTGGCCGATCGACTGCTATCAATCGACTGGGTCCTCTCAAGATTGACGGAATTACAGGGCTTCAGGCCATTTTGACATCGCAGTCGATCGACTGCCAGTCGATCGACTGCTTTTTCTCAGTCGATCGATTGAAAAGCATATTTTTTTGAAGATATTAGCAATCAGACGTCATTTCAATAACACAACTTGTCCAGAGGCCTTCTTCCCCAGGAAGCTCCTCCAAAAACCAGAAAAAGCACTTTTTCATCTTTTTGCTTATTTTTAATTTCCATAAATTCTAATAATTAGAGATAGATTAGTTAAGTTTAGATCTTAGCTAGTTAGTGATCAAACTTTATTTTAGCTATCTTTTGTGAAGAATCATTCAGCTTTCAAGCTTTCCTCCTTCAAGCTTTTCTAATCACATACATTTGGTAATATCCTTCTATAATCTAGTTTCATTTCCATGTTATTTCTTTTTAATATTGTTTTGTGCTTTGGATCATAGTTTAGTGGCTATTTTGCTTTTCAAACTTTCAATTTCATTTTCTAGCTTTCTAGCTTTTGAACTTATGCTTTTAAGTTACAAAGTTATAATCAATTTCTAAGTTAGTAAAAGTTTATTAAGATCTTCCTTTTTAAACTCTTAATCAATGCTAAGTATTTATGTTGACTTTGATTTTCCCTCCATTTCCCTAATTTAAGATTATTAAGTTTTAATAAGTTAATTAGTTTAAATTGATCATTTTTAATATAAGCTTTAATTTCCTTTAAGAGATTTTCATGTTTTTAAATCTTAATTTTCAATTTCATTCTTAGTTATAGAAACCGAACAATGACTATCGCTTTCTTAGGTTAAATTAGCTTAATCGAACCGACGATAAGAACGATAAAGAAAACCGAAAGCCGATCACATCCATCCTCGAGAGACACGACTCGGGACAACTCACCGCATCTACAGTCGACTCCGTACTATTGCGGAGACGATTTCTAGAGCGTCGAGAAATCTTCGATCAGACACCGATTTGAAGAAATCGTTGAGGTTTAAAAGAGGATTGAGAGTCCAACTAGCGGGTATCCTTTCAGCACAGGGTGACCTTCCCTACTCGGAGATGGTTAAAAGAGCCCAGGACGTGGAGTCAAGTATCAGAATGGATGAGGTGAAGCCTAAACCCATGGCTTCGGTGGATAAGAGGAACTGGGTAGGAGAAAGTTCCAACAAAGTCAAGCAACAGAAGACTGGTGACGTGAACAGACAACAGTGGATGGACAACAAGCCCGGGTGCCAAAATTGCGGTAAGAGGCATTTCGGTGTGTGCCTTCTAGGGCAAGGGAAATGTTACCGCTGACGTCAGAGTGGACATGCGATGCAGTTCTGCCCTGTGTTTGGTCAAGGGCAACAAGGCGGTGGAGGCCCAAAGGCAGGACCGACTACTAGAGGAAATGCTCGAATGTATGCCATGGCACGCAATGAGGCTGAAGAGAATCCTGGAGTTATAACAGGTATGTTAACCATCTCAGGATTTCCTGCTTTTGTGCTTTTCGATACGGGTGCTTTGCACTCTTTTGTGTCAAAGAAATTTCATGATTTAACTAAAGTTAAGAGCACTAGAGTAGAGGAACCTTTAGAAGTGGGTTTACCATTCGGAGACGTAATGGTCACGAACTTGATGGATAAGGGAGTGAAGATRYATGTAYGAGGAAAGAYRSTCHAGGCTGACTTGTATGTGATCGAAATGAGAGATTTCGACTTGATATTAGGAATGAACTGGCTCACGAAACATCAAGCGAAGATACAATGTCGCGAACGAGAAATGACTTTCAAACTCCCTGAAGGTGGAGAGATCAAGTTCTTTGGAGACAAGACCAAGACGGTGCCACAAGTGATAACAGCAATGAAGTCCATGAAGCTGTTGAAGAAAGAGAGATGCCAAGGTTTCCTGGTGAATTTGGTGGGCAATCCAGCAGTCAAGGTGACACAGCACGAAGTGCCCATCGTCCGAGATTTTAAGGACGTTTTTCTGGAAGAGTTACCAGGATTACCGTCCAGTCGTCAAGTCGAGTTCACAATTGATTTAACACTAGGGGTAGCGCCTATCTCAAAGGCACCTTACAGGATGGCACCGAAGGAACTACAAGAACTAAAGGCACAAATCCAAGAGTTATTGGACTTAGGTTTTGTCCGACCGAGTGTTTCACCGTGGGGAGCACCGGTCCTCTTTGTTAAGAAGAAAGATGGGTCAATGAGAATGTTTATCGATTATAGAGAACTTAATCGACTCACAATAAAGAACAAGTACCCATTACCTCGAATCGAAGAATTATTCGATCAATTAAAAGGAGCGAGTGCCTTCTCTAAGATCGACTTAAGGTCGGGGTATCACCAGTTGAAGATCAAAGAGAGTGACATTCCGAAYACTGCTTTTAGAACGAGATATGGACACTATGAGTTCGTTGTGATGCCTTTCGGGCTAAGCAATGCTCCAGCAGTGTTCATGGACTTGATGAATAGGGTTTTCCACCCCTACTTGGATAAGTTCTTCATAGTCTTTATCGACGACATCTTGATTTATTCGAAGAATCAAGAAGAGCACGAAGGGCACTTACAAATAGTGTTGGGAACACTTCGCAAGGAGAAATTGTATGTGAAATTCAGTAAGTGTGAGTTTTGGATTGACCGTGGTGTTCCTTTGTCACATTGTCACTTCTCAAGGGATAGAAGTGGATCCATCTAAGGTTAAAGCGATAAATGGATGGGCCACCCCCACAAGTGCGAGTGAAGTTCGTAGTTTTCTGGGTCTAGCAGGCTACTATCGAAGATTTATCGAAGGATTTTCTAAGATAGCCGTGCCAATGACTCGACTTACAAAGAAAGGGGAGAAGTTCGTTTAGAGCTTGAAATGCGAGGAGAGTTTTCAAGAGCTGAAGAAAAGACTCACTTCCGCACCCGTCTTGACAATTCCCGAACCAACGAAGGACTTCGTTATTTATAGCGATGCGTCGAAACAAGGTTTTGGGTTGTGTCTTGATGCAACATGGGAAAGTAGTGGCTTATGCGTCACGACAACTCAAAACCCATGAGATGAACTACCCTATGCATGATTTGGAACTCGCGGCAGTAGTTCATGCTTTGAAAATCTGGAGACACTACTTGTATAGAGGCAAGTGTGAGATTTTCACCGACCATAAGAGCTTGAAGTATTTGTTCATTCAAAAGGAGTTGAATATGTGTCAAAGAAGATGGTTGGAATTGGTTAAGCACTATGACTGTACCATTAGCTACCATCCAGGGAAGGCGAATGTAGTAGCTGATGCTTTGAGTCGTAAAGGAGGACTGGCGAGTTTACTGTCTGTACAAGAAAAGTTGGTTGAGGAGTTTGCCAAGATGAAGATCGAAATGGTGATACCTCCAAAGAACACGAAGGGAATCTTAGCATCCTTAGTGGTACAACCAACCTTGAGGGAAAGGATCAAGAAAGTTCAAACCCAAGATGGTTTCATAAGCAAGATGAAGGAGAAAGTGCAGAGGGGAACCATCAAAGGTTTTGCTTTAGCAGACGATGGAGTGTTATTTTACGGAGGAAGAATTTGTATTCCAAAAGATGAGGATCTAAGGAAAGAAATTCTGGAAGAAGCCCATTGCACTCCTTACACTGCACATCCTGGTGGTACCAAGATGTATAAGGACTTGAAGACAGTGTTTTGGTGGAGGAGCATGAAGAGAGACATTGCCACTTTTGTGGGAAAGTGTCTAGTTTGTCAGCGAGTCAAGGCCGAACACCAACGACCGTCGGGTTTGATAAGACCACTAGAGATTCCGAAATGGAAGTGGGAGCATATCTCGATGGATTTCGTGGTAGGATTACCGCCATCGACGAGAGGTAACAAGGCAGTCTGGGTGATAGTAGATCGTCTAACCAAGTCGGCTCACTTTTTACCGGTCAAGATGACCTTCAACATGGAACAATATGCCCAAATCTATATTCGGGAAATTATTAAGTTGCACGGAGTGCCGATCTCGATTGTGTCGGACAGAGACACAAGGTTCACCTCGAACTTTTGGAAGAGCTTGAAAAGTGCTTTGGGCACAGTACGGCATATCACCCACAAACAGATGGTCAAACTGAGAGGACTAACCAAGTCATGGAGGATATGCTGAGGACTTGCATACTTGACTTGGGAAGTCAATGGGAAGGTTTATTACCATTGGTAGAGTTCGCTTACAACAACAGTTACCAATCCACCATTGGTATGGCACCATACTAGGCTTTGTACAGAAGAAAGTGTAGATATCCTTTGTACTGGGACGAAGTAGGAGAGAGAAAGATTCTGGGCCCCGAACTGGTACAAGAGACGGTTAAACACATTGCCACGATCCGAGATCGAATTAGGACTGCTCAAGATCGACAAAAATCTTATGCGGACCGTCGAAGAAAAGATCTGCATTTTGAAGTAGGTGATAAGGTGTTTTTAAAAGTAGCGCCTGTCCGAGGTGTAGTGAGGTTTGGTCAAAGGGCCAAGGTACATAGGACCGTTTAAGATTCTCAAGAGAATCGGAGAATTGATAAAGGTGCAATGAAGACGTCATGGGATGAACGAGGCCACTTGGGAACAGGAGGAAGAATTCAAAGCGAAATATCCAAATTTCGGCATTTCGGGTAAGTGCTGAATTTTGAGGACAAAATTTTCTAAGGGGGGTAGGTTGTAACATCCATACATCCAATGCATTTTTATTTATTTATTTATTTATCATCATGCATTAAAAATATAATTCTAGTCCCAAGCTCGTCGCCATAAACGAATTCCTATTTTAATTTTTAATAATATAAGAATTCTATTTAAACGAAATTATAGTTCGTTTTCAAATAAAATTATATTATCAACTTCTAAGAAATTAGTATAATTATTTAGTAATTTATTTATTTATTTAAATTACTTTTGAGTCGTGTATGAAATAATTTCGATTTCTAAAATTATTATAATTTATTTATATTATAGTTATTAAATACTTTAAAATACTATTGGGTCGTTCACGGAATTTTTCGATTTAAAACTTAAGTCGTTTATTGGATCGATTATTTATTTTGGACACAAAAACGAGCCCAATCGAAGCCCAATAACTAGCCCTAATCCACCAAGACCTCAGCCCTAACCTTCCATAATTAAATCCTAAGTTTAGTTTATAAAGAAATCGTACATCTTAATTCTTTTTTTCCACAACCTTCTCTGTAAGCAGCCGCAAGAGGTAAAATTTTATTCTGGTGTTTCTATGAATTTTTTTTCAAGAACATAGTTCGTTTGATCCATATCACGGCAGCCATCGTGACCAAATCGGTTGCCGATTCCAACCACAAACCCCAATCATCCATCGTCGTCAACTACCAAATCGTTCCCAGCCAAACCAATTCCAACTATTCGATCCTGCCACAACACCAAGCTAGACCGTCGTTTTATTCAAAACCACAGCCCGAATATGCTGCAACGAGTCGCCAAATCCCAAGTGTTTTTCCAGCCAACACCACCAAGGCCGGCTCCAATCAGCACCTACAAAACCCAAGCAGCCGAGTCAAACGTCGTCCGAAACCACCCAAACCCGAAGCCATCCCTGTCGTCGACACCATCACCCACAACAACCTACTCGGCCGAAAACTGCTGCCGTCCGTTTCGCCGGTACTTCGCCGCTTGTTGCCGATTCCTATCATCGCCATTGCCAACATCACAATATCACTAACTCCAAACGAAATCCCGGGCCGGGAAGTTACAGCTGTGGCCCGATTGAAAACTGGGACCACCGCTTGTGGCTGCTCTGGGCTGCTGTCGCCGTCGGCCGAGCATGGGGGAAGGGGATGTGCTGGCCGATTTTTTTGTGAATTTCTGGAGGAGGAGAAATAAGAGAGACGAGCTTTGAGGAGTAAAAGGGCTGGGTTGGCCTTTTATACCCAGCCACTTTCCCCAAATATCGAATTGACCCCAGACCTTTAACCACCTTTCAATTGAACCCTCAGATTACCAATGAGCCAAATTTCAGCCCTCCAGATTATAGAAACCTCGTTCCATCCCCTGAAACATTTTATAAAAATACATTTTAGTCCAATTTTATTACTATTATTATTATTATTATTATCTTTATAATTATTATTATCATCTATATTGTTATTATTATTATTACTATTATTATAATGATTACTATTTTAAATATGAAAAATACTAATTTAAATATACTTTCTAATTGATTAGGTGACGAGCATTAAAGGGACTTAGAATTTCAACTACGTGCATACCTCTCGATTTCCACGACATTTTTACGAGGTAGGGACCACCGACTTATCTATGTTAAATTTTACATGCTTAAATCTATGTGCAATATGTATCATGAAATTCGATGTTTATAAAATCTAATATAGACGTAGACCTAAAGTTGTCTGTGACCAAAAGTTGTCATCGGGTTTATCCCGGCGTGCTATACCCAATGATCAAAACCAGGGGCCTTGTGTGCCTATGACCTAAAGTGTCATCGGGGAAACCCGCCGCTTTTTAGCTGCAGTCAACTGTTTTTCGATGTTAAAATTGCAAATTCTATGGTTAATTGTGCTGTATTTGAGTTGTATGATTTCGCATGGAAATGTCGGTGTAACTATTGAGTACGTTGAGCTCATCCCAAATCAACGATATTTATTTTCAGGTACCAACGACGATATCGAGTGAATGGAAGATGAGGAATGAATAAAACTTTTGACATTGAATTTATGTTCTTAAATTATTTTATTATTTTGATTAAAATTCGAATTAGACATAAGTGCGTGTTTTTTAAAATTATCTTCCATTGGTGGAGTTTTGGATATTTACATTATGAATATTATTTCCCGCTGCGTAATTTTGAACCTTAAAATTTTCTATTTTCTTTGGATCTTTTATATTAAAATTATGAAAATTTAACATTTATTGTGACGCCAAGATTTCTCCATTTAATTATTTAAAAATATAAATCATTTTTCGACTACAGCTTACAACAAAACAGTTCGGAAGAGGTATTTCCAGGTGAGAGACCTGGTCCTTAGAAGGGCTGATCTGGGAAAAGCCAAAGGAAAGCTTGATGCTACGTGGCAGGGACCATTTCGGGTCACAAAGATCTTTGCAGGTGGGGCCTACCATTTGGAGGAATTAAATGGGGCCGAGATACCCCGAGCATGGAATGTCTCGAATTTACGTAAATTTTACATGTAATTTTACAAAGTTTTTTTATATAATGATATTGCAGGTTTATTCTTTCTTCCAGCTAATAGATCTCCATAAAAGCCAGGATTGGCTAAGGGCGGATGCCCACAAAATTTCCTGACCTAATTGTCAGATAAAGCCAAGATTGGCTAAGGGCGGGAACCCCATTTTCCTGACCTGATTGTCAGTTTAAGCCGGGATTGGCTAAGGGCGGATGCCCCAATTTCCTGACCTGATTGTTAGATGAAGCTAGGTTTGGCTAAGGGTGGATGCTCCATTTTCCTGACCTGATTGTCATATGAAGCAAGGATTGGCTAAGGGCGGATGCCCATTTCCCTGACCTGATTGTCAGTTTAAGCCAAGATTGGCTAAGGGCGGATGCCCATTTTCCTGATCTGATTGTCAGTTGAAGCCAGGATTGGCTAAGGGCATAGGCCCACAAGAATTCCTGACCTGATTATCAGATGAAGCCAGGATTTGATAAGGGTGGATGCCCGCAAGAATTCCTGACCTGATCGTCATTTTAAGCCAGAATTGGCTAAGTCTGGATACTCGGGAAAATGCCTGACCTGGCTTTTAACCTAAGTTAGGAGTGGCTTAAGGCAGATGTGCATAAGATGATCAATTTGATTCAAGACAGATCTGGCCGAAGGTAGATGCCTCAATTTTCCAGATCTAACGGTAAGTTCAAGAGCCTGGATTGGCTAATACTTTAAAAACCCTAATTCGCTTGATTTGATTAAACAGAAACAAGAATCAATTGAAAATTCTCGGAGAAAACAACTCTTGCATTTATCATAACATTCTGGCAATACAAAAGAAATTGCCCATGCCTTCTACGCAGGTTGGCAAAATTGATTACAATGCAGAAAATAAAACAGAAGAACAGAAAATTCAACAAAATCCCGGAGAAATTTAGACATGTGAGGAAGAGGCCTCCTGATCAGCGTCCAAAACACGGAGGACGCGCCACAACTCAAGCTCAGTTTTGTGGTAGCACTGGCGGTACTTATCGGCTCGCTCAGACATGGCATGAGCTTCGCCGGCGGTAATAGTCAACCGGTTCACCGACTCCGTCACGTCGGCCTTCTCTTCTTGCAACTGACGATTCAGTTGACGCAGATCGGCCCACTCTCGCTTATAGTGGCATTTCTTCTGTCTCTTCCTCTCCAAGAGGTGATACAGATAGCTTATTTTCTCCCGGAGCACAGTCAGTTTATCGAAAAGCTTTGAATTTTCGACGAACAGAGAAATGTTCTTTCATTTCACAAGGTCAAGCTCTTCGAGTAAGGGAGAAGAAGCCATTGTAGAAATTTAAGAAAAATAAATCATACATGCACATATATAAAGGAAACGAAGGCACATGCCAAGGAATAAACAGTACTAGGGTTTCCGGAAAATCAGGAAAACCTAGAATCCCAAGAGTTATTACAAGATAATAATTATTTATTATTATAAAAAAAGATGATTCAGCGTGCAAATTCAGAAAAAGATAAAAACAGACCAGCCACACAGGCAAAGATCAGGTCTGGTCAAAAGGAGAAATAAAGAGAGCCGCCTTAAGCCTAAATTTCAGCATCCATCTTCTCCGCCAATTTCTCCACAGCATCCCCGGCTAAAGCGCCTAGTGAAGCCCCGCCTGGCATCTCACCCAGACCTGCGAATGTTGGGGAAGGAGAAGAGGCAGGAAGGCTCAAGGGCAAGGATGTGTCCGGCAAACTCAGCAGGTCCGACCGTATGAAGGCGGTCTTGCTCTGGAGCATAAGTAAAGGAAGTGGGCTCAAGATGATTCTCTAGAGGCAGTTTTTGATCAAAGGGAGCCCTGGGATGCTCTGAGGCCCACTTGGCTTGTTGGTCCAGGCCGAAATGATAATATCCCATGGCCTTTAGAACTAGCAGTGTATAAAGCTCCTTGGACCTCAGGAAGGCTTGCCGGGTCTCCTCTCTGGTGAGTTGGACAAGCCTCAAACCCTCTTCCGAATTCAGAAACTCGGTCCTCCATCTTTCTCTGGCCTTCGCCAGGTTTACATCGGCTAGGCTCCTTGTTTCTGCCAGAGCCTCATCTCGCGCCATCTCCATCACCTTCGCCTGGGCTTTCCTCACCTCGGTTAGCTCATCCTTCATCTATTTTAGCTCATCCTTTAGCCATGACAGCTCGTCCCCCTATTTCTTCAGCTCGACTCCTCGCTCTTTAGCCAGAGCCTTAAAGCACTCCCCCTTCACGTGCAGCTCCTTATTTTCTTTAATCACATCGAACTGGATCATAGATCTGTTGGCTCGAGTGTCCAAGATAGCCCTCTTGTAAAGAGCCTGATTACAGGTTAGAGGGTTAATACTTGGGCAAATAATGCAAAAGGAAAAAGGAAAGGAAGGAAAAACTTACTCGCGCTTCGTCCTGGCACCAGGACTCCAAGAGTTTGCGGTCATTCATCTTCTCTAGGTCTTGCTGGTCAGCCGGTAGGCATATATTGGAGAGCCACCTCTCTTGAATAGTTGAGGACCGAGTTAATTGTAGGGGGAGTGCTGCATATGATTGGTGCAAGGGCTGTTGGGGCACGACCACCCTGAGTTATGCGAGGCCTCTTAGATAGAGGAACGACATCCTCCTCGTACTCGGAGGAAGGATTTGTGGCGGCTATAGAACGAAAGGGCCGCCGAGAAGGGCTGGAGCCTGGTACTTTAGAAGGGTTGGGGCCCGGTACTCGGTAAGGATTGGAGCTCTGGACCTGGGTAAGAGAGGTAGAACCCACTTCTCGAGCAGCTGTCTCTGGGGCTGCCTCCGTCTCTTTTGTGGCAGCTGCAATTATCTGGCGCATCATCCTTTCTGAAAGAGAAAAGGAGAAAAGGATAAGACTTATAAAAAATAAAGTACAAAGAGACAGACCAGGATAAAAAGAATTTTATTAATCTCCTGGGTTAGACGGCCCATTTCTAGCTGCTCGTTAAAGAAATCCAGAACGAAGGGAAGAAGAAGGTCGGTCACATGAAGGGGATTCTCGTTAAGGGTAGAGATGATTTTTTGCAGACGGGGGGACCTATCTGCGGCAGCAAGTGACAATATGAGGGTAGCTTATCGATGGGCTTAGGGTCAAAACCCCAGTCTCCATCACAGTACACAAAAAAAAAATTCTTCCTCCAAGCTTTGTTGGAGGAAGGGAGCCCATGCAGGAAATGATCTCCAGGTCTAGCGCTGGGATAGAAGCAACCAGGGTAAGAGCTCTTGGCCTGGTAGAGTTGGTAGAAGGTTTGAGTGGTGGGATCCAGACCAACATACCGCATGGCAAGATTATAACATAATATAATCCTAAAATAATTGTAGGTAAATTTGAAGATTTGGATTTTATACATGGCGGCGATTTCAAGCATCAGCGGGTTCACCGAAAGACGCAAACCTCCCTGAAACTGGTCGACATAGAAAGTCAACCAGTCGGGCGACGCCTGACATGCCAGAATGCTCGCCGGAGGGCGATAAGGATCGAATTGTTCAAGAAACTTATACTTATGGTGAAACTCCTCCACAGATCTATCTCTATGGATGGAGGTGACTTTGGGGTGATCAAGGATCGACGGAAGCTATTCTAAACCCCCTGAAGAAGAAGAGGCATCCGCCGCGGTTGCAGGAGGGGAAAACGGCGGAGATGAGAAGGCTACTGCCGCCGAAGAAGGAGTAATAGTTGAAGGAGCATCAGGAGGAGATGAAGATGATCAAATTATCGGAAAATTAAAAAGAGAGAGAATGGAGAAAGTACCTGGTCTATGAGGGTGGCCGGAAAAACTGAATCTGAAAACTTGCCGGAGTACTAGAGAGAAAAAGGGAAGCTTGAGAGTTTTTGCCAAAATGAAAATGTGAAAGTGAGAGAGAGAGAGAGTCCAGCGGGAATAAAAGGCAAGTAGATAAATTAAAAAAGTGAGAATTGAGGAAAAAGAAGGATTTGATGGGATCCTTGCATTTAATGCGAGACAGATGAACAATGCCCTAGGCGGTGAGCTGGAACACCAACCGTCCTAGGGTAGGTCACACGCCGCTGACTTGTCAGGAGTACTGTACTTGGAAGGACGTGTGGGTATGGCAACCATTTCGGGATGTGGGCCGACACCACTAATGAAAATGATTAGGCCTGATCGTTAGGTGGATTTTTTAAGGATTCGTGCAAGTAAGAGAAAAAATAAATGCGTGGGACTATATTTATTTCAAAAGGTTTTGGAATTTTACAGCTCTACCCCAACTATTTCAGGGGGAGGAGTTGATGTGGCATAAATAAGTCAGACTTGGATTGGGGTAGAAATGAACTGGGACAATTAAAGGACAGGAAGCTAGGCAAGCTCAACCCTTGAGAAGGTCTGGTCTTCTCAGAAATAGATAAGAGATGTTGAAAAGAGGATCACTATGGCTCAGGAATTATCCTGAACTAGTTTGAATTTTTCATAAAGCAATCCTTATAGAATGGGATCAAGGCAGGCTCAAGTATCCTGACTTACAAGAGAGAGGGAGAGCAGGATAAGGGCAGACCTGGTACCCTTACCTCTTCCTAGGGGACAAGTGGGACCACTTTTCAGAATTGGTTGCTTAATGGCCCTTGATTCGTGGCTTTTGTTTGCGAGAGCCCGGAAGGGGTCCCCATTGAGGAAAACTATAAATATCTCAACTTTGAGGCTGAGAAAGGTATGTCATTCTTAGTGCATTCCTTTTCTTACTCACCAAAACACTCCACACGCTTTTTGACTTATGCATCGGAGAGGTTTCCACCGAAAAACCTCCGGTGGTCCTTTTCTGACGTGTTTGTGTGTGCAGGTCGGGGTAAAAGCACCGCTTTCAAATGTGGTCATACTTTTTGGGTGAAACAGAAATGCATTTGACGATCGCTAATGACCGAGTTGGAGAGTCGAGGGGCAATCGAGCACCTCAACAACACGATTTGGCATGTCCGAATGTTGTACCTTTTGGGTCTGCTATTGTTCTTGGACCAACCGCAAGGGAAGTGGAGATTAAACCGCATCAAATTAATTTACTTCCGACTTTTCACGGAAATGATCATGAAGAACCTTTAGCGTTTTTAAACTGTTTTATTGATGAAGTAAGTAGATTTGTGGTTAATGGCCTTAATAGGGAGGAGGTGCAAATGATTTGATTTCCATATAGCATGAAGGACAAAGAGAAGACGTGGTTACTATCCTTAGAACTAAGATCGTTAACTGATTGGAAGATGGTAAGCGAGAAGTTCCTCAATCAATATTATTCAGCACAAACAACGGGGCATCTTCGAAGGGAAATTTTTACCTCTGAACAATTGGAGGGAGAATTATTTCATGAAACATGGGAGCATTACAAGACACTTTTGCAAGCATGCCTTCACCATAACTATTCCCCCTAGATGCTTAATCAATTTTTCTTTGATGGTTTGTTGAATATTGGGAAAAGTCGAGTTAATATAGCAGCAGGAGGAGATTTTGGAGATTTAACGGCACTCCAGGCAAGACGAGTGTTGGAGAAATAAAGCAAAAAATCTAGAAAAACTAACTCTCGATCTCGTAAATTAAAGGTAAATGAAGTATCCATAACTGAAACCGATAAAGATGAAGGAATTAAAGTTTTGGTGCGAGATAGTCAAACAATCAAGGAGATGTATAGTGAACTATTAAACGAGGAACTAAAAGCATGGAAAGCCGAGCTAGCGAGCTGAGCTTCTTCTAAGAAGGCCGCTACGACATGTGATCGCAGTATAATTTTACAATATATAAATTGCGTCGAAGTATAATTTTACAATATATAAATAATAACTTTGAAAAATTTTATGCACTTATGCACGCTAAAATGACAAAAACCTCAATTCAAACTTAATTAACTTTGAGAGGCAAGCCAGACAAACATAATATCGCGCTGGAATAGTGATCAATCATGATAAATCTCGTTTAATCATTACATATCATAAATTACGAATTCAACTAAGCATAAATTAGAATAACAAATTGCTCGACCCCACCCACTCCCCCCACCTCCCCCCCCCCCCCCCCCCTGAAAAATTCAGGCAAACTCTGCTTTGCCAATAAGAGAAAGTTAAAGAAGAGAGAGATAAGAGAAACATCCCTGAATAACCAAAATATTCAAGCTGCTCCATGTTGAAGTGTGAAACTAAATCATTCATCTCGTCGCTCGACGAAAAACTAAGAAAAACCACAACTAACAAGAAAATAATAAAAATATTAAATTCAAACAAACAAAAGTTCATAAATATAAAATTAAAAGAGCAATAATCAATTTCCCGGAGGCATATGATCAAAAGGTCCCTGAGAAGGCGGCGTAATTCATAGAATCTATAGGCGTGCTGGTGGGCCAATGGCTCAGCGCATCCACCGGAACCTTGCGAAGTCGGTCATTCAGTAAAATCAACATATCTCTACTCGCCTCCGCCTGCCTCTCTTAATCCGACATGCCTCAATGTGCACTAAACGGGCCTCCTGATGACCTAACCGAGCCTCCTCATGTCCCAAACGAGCCTGCTCGTGTCCTGAACGAGCCTCGATGTGTGCCAGACGTGCCTCCTCATGACCCAAATGAGCCTTCTAAAAAGAAAAACGTGCATACTCCCTCGCCTTATGGGCCTCAAACTCTATACCATATATTTTATCATACACATTATCCTTAAAATCGGGGAACTCTCCCAAGAAAGCAGTGAAATAAGGCGGCACTGTAGAAGACGAACCTCCTGCCCCTCCATAAGATTGCTCAGCACGGGGCTCCATAACTGGCTCTGTACGAAACGTAGAAGCATGATACGTAGAGGCACCCCCATCTACAAACCTGAGTTGCCTCCTGACTTATAACTACATTATTTCCAATCCTATCATCCTCCTTCGATTCCTCCGAATCCTCAACGCGCGGTCCTAGCATCGTCACTGGTCGTCGCTCGCCCCTCGGCCTCCCAGGAACTTGAACAATCCTCCAATCAAACTCTAGCGGCTTATAATCATGCCGCATGTCATCCTCTTCAGGCGCATATCCACATATCTCGGCGAGTCTCATAATAAAAGCGTCGTGAGTCATCGGAACGGGTCTCTCATCGCCGATATTTTGCACGTTCTTCAATCTCTGAATCAACAGTGGATAGATCTTGACTCGTCTTCCCTTCACCATGCACCATAGAGCATACAACTCATCCTTATTAATTATCGTCGGCTCCTCCTTCCCAATGATGCAATGAGCCATAAGCCGATAAGCGGCATATAAAGCATTATCCTCCACACAAGTCAGAGGGTAATGAGTCATCGCCGCACTACCCAGAATAGTGATCTCGTCCCAAAAAACTCTCTCACTATAGTGATAATCGCGCTCCCATTGCGTCATCCATCCATCAATATCGAAATAGGAACCGATCTCATCGCCTGAAAATTTAAACTCGTTTCCTCCAAACCGGCACAACATAGTAAGATCTTCCAAAATCTCGAACGACGTGTAGAAATCGACCAGGAGCTTCTCGTAGTTTGGGTATCTCATTCTCGCCCAATGGATAAAGTCGAGGTTCTTGATGTACCGCACGAATTTCTCAAAAAAAGGGTTTCCGTCCATAGCTTGGCTGAGCCAATAATCAATGTCTATGATCAACGACCTATATAAATCCACCTCATCCTCGTAAACCTTAAAAGGAACTACCATCCTTCCCGCCACATTTTTTCATCTGCTGCGCGAAGAAGAGGCCATCGTATCTAATAAATTTGCCGGATGCGACGAAATATTCCCCAAAAAACTGCTGGTTAGAACACTTAACGGTAAGACTTAGTGGTAGCCTAACCATTACTCCGTACCACTAACCTTAGCGGTAGTACCTAGCTTTAGCTTCTTACCGTTACTGTTACCGCTACACAATTCGTCGAGCACCTTTTGTGCAAGTTCTCCATCGACGATTATCAACTAAAAACGACTCCAATTCAACCCAAACACTATCTTAAACTTGAAATTCCCAATCCAATAGTTCAATTGAGTCATATTAATCCACGCTTACCCCAAAATCGGCCAATTCCAGCCTTTCCCGCTGCCTACTGTCGCCGTCCCTTCGTCTATAATAGCCGTTCTCGTTGGATTTTTGATGTAAAAGGTGGTGTGTTGGTGAATAATGATAAGATCGTAACGATTTGTAGCAATTGGGTCCTAGGGTTAGCAGTTCTCGTTTCCTTTCACGTTAGCAATTGAATAATAAAAGAATTTAGTTTCATTAACCATATAACGTCAGGTAGGGTCGGGCTTTAACTAACTAAGCAGTAACACATAGTGGTAGGGATTATCGTTAGTCCTTACCGTTAGCTTCTCTGTTGGTGGGTAACGGTTGACTTAGCGGTTGGACTTACCGCTAAGTGCTACCGTTAGGTCTTCAAAATTTGTGAATTTTTCATCTTTCCCTACATCAACCTTGCATAAACGTATCATAGAAATATTCTTGAAAACTAAATGAATAAAAAAAATAAAGGAAAAGAAAAACAAATGCTTGCCTAGCCTCCCAAGAAGCGCAACTTTTAACGTCGCTTGCTTGACGGATTTATTGAAGTTAATCTTTAGTCGAATGTGGATCCACGAACTCCACCAATTCACGATCCTTATTTAGCACCATTCCTTCACGGTAAACCTTCACTCGATGTCCATTAATTTTAAAACTTATATCCTTCTTTTCGTCGTAAAGAGTGATGGCTCCAAAATCATTTAGTTCCTTGATCACGAACGGTCCACTCCATCTCGACTTCAGCTTCCTTGGAATCAATTTCAACTGTAAATTATAAAGTAACACTAACTTACCAACTTCAAATTTCTTATCAATGATATGGCGGTCATGACATGTTTTCATCATCTTTTTCTGTCTCCAAGCACAGTCATACGCTTCGTTTCTCCTTTCTTCAAGATAAGTAAGCTCCAGCTTCCTATATTTGTCTGCTTCTCCATGGTCTATATTAAGCTTGCGGATTGCCCAACCTGCTCTATGCACTAGCTCAACCGGCAGATGACACGCCTTTCCGTTAACTAGCTGAAAAGGGGTTAAACCAAACACTGTCTTGTATGCAGTTCTATAAGCCCACAGTGCGTCTACCATTTTCGTGGCCCAATCTTTCCTATTTTGGCCCAATGTCTTTTCTAAAATGCTCTTCAATTGGCAGTTGCTCTTTTCAACTTGACCAGAGGTTTGAGGAAGGTAAGGGGTAGCCACCTTATGTTGTGCTCCGCACTTATTCATCAATATTTCGAATGCTCTATTGCAGAAGTGACTCCCTCAATCACTTATTATCGTTCTAGGGACTCCAAACCTACTAAGAATATTTTCTTTTAGAAACTTCAAAACAATCTCTGCATTAGCTTTGCGTGTATGAATAGCTTCCACCCATTTAGAAACGTAGTCAACGCCCACTAGGATGTACTCAAAATCATCGCTTTTTATAAACGGCACCATAAAATCAACTCCCTATACGTCAAAAATCTCCACTATTTGATTTGGCACCAAAGGCATCTCATCTTGCTTTAATATATTCCCTGTCCTTTGATAATCTTTGCAGTGCTTTCGTAAACATCGGCGAACAAGTTTGGCCAATAAAAACCAGCCAAAAGAATCTTGAATGTTGTTTTCTGCGCCCTGAAATGCCCACCAAGGTCGTGGCAGAAGTGCATAATGCTTGTCATCTCATCATCCGGAACACAATGCCTGTTCAGCCCATCTCTGCATCGTTTAAATATGAAGTGTTCATCCCAGAAGTAGCTCCTGCATTTATGCAAAAACCTTTTCCTTTCTTGGTAGTTCAAGTGGTTAGGTATAATATCACAAGCAAGAAAATTCATGATATCCGCATACCAAGGAGTAATAGAAGCATTAAGAGCATAAAAATTTTCATATGGAAATAAATCATGAATCATGCTTTGCTCATCATTTTCAGTTATCATCCTAGACAGGTGATCAACTACAACATTTTCACAGCCACTTCTATCTTTAATCTCTACGTCAAACTCTAGTAACAACAAAATCAATCGAGTCAAACGTGGTTTACTTTGTGGCTTAGCAAATAAATGGCGTAATGCAACATGATCAGTATGCACAATCACTTTAGCTCCCAAAATATAAGATCGAAATTTATCTAAAGAGAATACGATTGCTAGCAATTCTTTTCAGTGGTTATATAGTTACGTTTGGCATCATTAAGCATATAACTTGCATAGTAAATAACCCTAAGAAACTTATCGACACGTTGCCCTAGAATAGACCCTACAACTTCGTTAGACGCATCACACATTATTTCAAATGGTTGGGTCAAATCAGAGTAACAACAACTGGTGATGATGTAAGCTTTTCTTTAAGAGTTTCAAACGCATTCATACAAGATTCAGTAAACACAAACGGAGTATCTTGAGTTAACAGTTAACATAATGGGCAACTAATTTTCGAAAAATCTTTAATTAAATACCTATAAAACCCTGCATGCCGAAGAAAACGCCGGACTCCTTTAACATCACGAGAGGGGGGAAGAGTTTCAATAACATCAATCTTCACCTTATCTACTTCCAACCCTCTACTAGAAACAACATGACCTAGAACAGTGCCACTTTTAACAATAAAATAAGATTTCTCCCAACTCAATGTAAGACTTTTCTCTATGCAACATTCTAACACTTTAGTAAATTGAATAAACTAGTTTCAAATGAATCACCGAAAATACAAAAATCATCCATAAATACTTCTGAAAAGCCATCAATAAAATTAGTAAAGAATGAAAGCATGCACCTTTGAAACGTCGCGGGAGTGTTGCATAATCAAAATGACATCCTCTGGAATGCAAATGTGCCAAAAGGGCACGTGAAGGTGGTTTTGCTTTGATCCTCCGGGGCTATAGCCACTTGATAGTAACCAGATAGGCCATCCAAGAAACAATATAATTCATGTCCGGACAGTTTGTCGAGAAGTTGGTCAATAAATGGCAATAGAAAGTGGTCTTTTCTCGTTGCTACATTCAGTTTCCTATAATCAATACACATTCTCCATCCAGTGGTCAGTGTGGTTGGGATAGTTTTGCCTTTTTCGTTCTCAGTTATTGGGATGCCGCCTTTCTTGGGCACTACATGAACCGGGCTCACCCATTTACTATCAGAAATTGCATAAATGATCCCTTCTTCCTTCAACTTCAAAATTTCTTTCTTGACCACTTCATACAATGTTGGCGTCAATCTTCACTGGCTATCTCTTACCGGTTTTGCATCAGGTTCTAACTCTATTCGGTGCATACAAGTGGCGAGACTGATTCCTTTTATATCGCTAATGCTCCATCATATGGTTTCCTTGTTCTTGCTTAACACTTCAGTTAATTATTTTTCTTCATGTTCTTTTAATCTAGAGTATATGATGACAGGCTTCTTGTTGTCCAGTTCAAGAATCACGTATTTTAAATGGCTTGGTAGTGGTTTTAACTCCAATTTAGGCTCGAGCTCTGGCGCGTTAGCTATTTCATATAATTCCTCATCAAAATCTTCAAAATCCTCAAAATCTTAAGTAATTTTGCTCAAGTAAAATTCTAATATTTTTGCCACCCTCCTTAAAAATCCGGCATCGTCCTCATCGCCTAAATCGCCAAAAATTGTGATTTCTTTAAGCTCGTGGACACAAGATGTAATGGGATCAAAAAACGAACAATCATCTTGCATAGAAGGGATATGAGTGTTTTGAATATTATTTAGAGAAATGTCACTTATTCGCCCAATACGGTAATTGTCATCCTTCATTGTGAACATCAATCAAGGTATGGGAAGTAGATATAAACGGGCGTCACAACAAAATGGTATGCTCCTTGATCTCAATCGGTACCTCGACAATTTCCAAAATCACAAAATTGACAGGTATCACGAGTCCTCCAACCTGCAATAAAACATCTTCAACAATCCCCAAAGGTTGCCGAATTCAACGATCGGCTAACTGCACTCGCATGGTCGTTGGTTTCAGTGTTCCAAGATCAAATTCCCGATAGAGTGAGTAAGGCATTAGGTTAGTTCCTTACCCGAGATCCAATATTCCTTTTGCTGTCTTACCATTGGCCAAAGAAATAGTAATGCAAAAACTTCCAGGATCTTGTTCCTTAGGTGGCAATGGTTTCTTGAAAACTGCGCTCAATTCCTTTGGCAATTGTACATGCTGATTTTTCGCCATGCGTCTCTCCCTTGAAGCAAGTTCCTTGAAAAAATTTAAGTAGGCTGGCATTGTTTTGATTACATTCAAAAGTGGAAAAATAATATTGACGTTCTTCAATATGTTATACAGTTCCAGAAATCTTTTTCTCTCTTTAGCTGGACGCAAATGGCTTGGGAAAGAAACAGCATCCTTGATCGTTGTTGTCAATTGCTTCGGCTAGGGTGGTTTAAGAGCATAGTCTTGGCCAAGGGTACCATTCAAAATCATCCCTTTAATGGATCCATGAACATATCTATTAGAAGACTTATGAAGTTTATCTACTGGTTTAGAAACATCTTCCTTTGTTGGAGTTGGGGTCTTGTCCTCGTCGTCGACTTCATAATCTAGGTTAACTATTCTGTTGTCGATCATCTTTCCGCTGTGAAGGACATGAACTGCCGAAGCTTGATCTGCCTGTCTTGGAAGTCTATCCTTCTCGTTAGAAATCCTAGCTACATCGGCCAATAATTGACCTATCGTTAATTTTAATTTCCTTTGTTCAGCTAAATTATCAAGAATAGCTTTTCTCGTTTCTTTTATTTCATCTTGAACTTCATTTCTAAACTGCACGAGTCCATCCCAGTTTCTAATAGTTTTGGCCACTTGATTCTGTTGCCAAACCAACAGCTGATCATTAGTTTGAACTGTAGTAGACGCCTGCCCCTGCTTTGGAAATTATTTTGAGGTTGTGGCAATGGTGCTTGGGCATGTAGGGGTGGTTATTGTGGATCAGGTGGCATATAATTTGGGTTTCCTGGGCCCCACTTAAAAAGGGGAGAATCACGTTGCGCGCTAAATCTCTTTGGGGGTTGCTGCCCTGATTTTGGTTGGTTTGAACAATTCTTGATGGCGTTAATGTCTTCGTGCTATTCATTGTTGTTTGGACACATGTACGCTAAATATTCGGGGGATACACATTGGTAACACGTCGCAGCAGCCTTCTTAGAAGAGGTTTTGCTCGCCCGCTTGGCTTTCCAAGCTGCTAAGTGCTCGTCAAATACTTCCATACATTTCTCCTTGACCAATTGACCATCAACTTTATCAGTCTTGGTTGTGGATATCTCATTTACTTTTAATTTACGAGGTCAAGAGTTAGTTTGTTTAGATTTTTTGCTTTGCTTCTCCAACACTCGTTTTGCCTCGAGGGCCGTTAAATCTCCAAAATCTCCTTCTGCCGCTATTTCAACTTCTCTTTTCCCATGGTCCAACAACCCATCAAATAAAAATTGGTTACTCATCTCGGGGGAGTAGTTATGGTGAGAGCAAGCTTGCAAAAGCGTCTTGTAACGCTCCCATGTTTCATGAAATAACACTCCCTCCAGCTGTTCAAAGGTAGCAATTTGCCTCCGAAGATGTCGCTGAATAGTATTGATTTAGGAACTTCTCACTTATCATCTCCCAGTCAGTTGACAATCTAGGTTCTAGGGATAGAAACCATGACTTCGCTTTGTCCTTCATGCTATAGGGGAAACAAATCATTTGCACCTCCTCCCGGTTAAGGCCATTAACCACAAATCTACCCACTTCATAAACAAAACAGTTCAAAAATGCCAAAGGGTCTTCATGGGCACTTCTGTGAAAAGTCGGGAGTAAATTAATTTGATGCAGTTTAATCTCCACTTCCCTTTGTAGTTTGTCCAAGAAAATAGCCGACCTAAAAGGCACAACCTTCGGACTTGACAAATCATGATATCTAGGTTCTTAAGCGTGTCTCGGCGCTCTCTCTCGATGATAAACCTCCTCGTAATCACTTTCGTCATCTCGAACATCTTGGTCATCGAACCATGCATTTACAAGCTCTCATCGAGGGGGTAGTATGTAAGAATAATCATCACGTAAGTTCTCGATGTGTATTGCGTTTCTTCCTTTGTTTCTTTGTCTTTGTTGGTGCTCGGCCAATGGTTTTGTGGTTATATTTGGCCTTCAAATTGTTGCGGTTCGCTTCCATATTCTCCCCTACGTATTCGTGTTTGAGGTAAGGGAAAATCATTGTTTATAGCGTCGAATAATACGTTATGTCCGTCTTCATTATTTGATAATCTCGACATGGTCTCGGGAGTCTCATCGCACACAAAATCCATATCTATAGAAGAAATGCTCTCCGGAATGGGTACGCGCCTTGGTCTTGTTGGTTTCGCTCGATGGATGTCGTCAAAGAATGGTGCAAGATTGAGATGAAGGGAACATCTACCTTGCATAAACACAACAAAACATAAACGTAACAAGCAGCAAAATTCTAACCAAGCACATGTATAAACGATGAAAATAAAATAAAATAAACAAATATCTTTGACTTCTTATTGTTGTCCCCGGAAACGGCGCCAAGATTCTGAACAAAGATTTTGTGTAACCCAATTATATATATTTTAAATTAAAAAATTCAAGCTTGCTCGCAAGAGTACGAGGACACTTGTAGGGTGGGAAGTTGACTTGAATCGTCTCTCAAGGACAACAAAATTTGGGGTCTTAGAAGTTTGTTAAGGAAAACGTAAATTCAATTATTTTTGGGGGTTTTGTTTGAAAGTGGTTAACAACTAATGAATTGAAAAGCAAGAACATAAATTTAAATCCTAATTAACTAAGCTAAATTTACGGACTTGAAATTAAAAGCTTATGATTAACATATCTTAAAAACCTAAGTTTACGAACTAATTAATAATCTAATAGTAACTCACTTAAAATCTAGACTCAATTTGAAAACGTAGTGAAACTTCAAATTCATAAACGAAACCAAATAACTCAATTTGTATAAACAAACCTAAGAAGCATGCATCGACTCAATTAACCTAAAGGAATTATTAATCCTAATTACTAAGTAAACGAAATCGACTTACTTAACGGATCTCAAAATCACATGAAAATTCAATTAACACTAAGCAAGCAATAACATGAATCATAAAGCATAAACGAAATTAAATTGCATAAATAACATCAAGGAATTCGAATCTCCAATACTTAATCATGCATCAAATAAACTAATTAAAACTCAAAAACTTCAACTTGAATTGATCAACCAAAATCAAGTTCATCAACCAACTCAAGATTATCAAATAAAAGCAATTATCCAATACTTCAATCTATGCTAAAGGGTGTTGAAAACATGTTTCTAACCCTAGGAATACTTTTTGGTAACCTTATAGTGACTATAGTATGCTGCAAACTTGGATTAATTGTGTGGTATTTATAGAACCCTGATTTCTTGAAGGACAAGTCGCATGAGTCGTTTACTGGGCCCGATAACAGTAACACTTAGTGGTAAGGATCTACCGTTAAAGCTATCGTTAATGCCTCTATTGCCTGCTAACGGTGGTGGTAGCGGTAGGGTGTGTAATCATTAAGCCTACCGTTAGGCTCTCAGTTCTCCTCTAGCGATTGGATTAGCGGTATGGTTAACGGTGTGGTAACCGCTACGTATAACGGTGCTGACTGGCGGTAAGGCTATCACTAGGTCCAACCGTTGATTTCCAAAAACTTGCTACTTCTTCGCCGGAATGCTCAATTTTTGTCTCTTAATCATCAATTTTCATCTCTTACGTGCTGAGCTCCTCCGGTTACTTAGATATAGGGTAAAAAATAGACATAATTCACCTATTTACATCAATTAAGATCAAAATACGGTAAAATAAGCTGGAAGTACAAATATATGAATTTAAGCTTAAACTATCCAACTTATACTAAAAACAATAAGAAAAATTAACTAAATTACTAATAAAAATAAGGACAAAAACGTATTAATCATCCTTGTAGGTAAGCTGGTGGTCCCTGTAGATTTTGTTATTATGGAAGTTGTTGATGTACAAAGTTAAAATAAGGAGCACACCATTTTGTTGGGACGGCCTTTTATGTCTACTACGCATGCATTAATAGACGTGAACAAATGGAGGAGGACCATGTCCGTCTTAGGCGAATCAGTCACGTTTTCACTTCATGATATCCATAAAACTCCTTCATTTATGCAAGACGAATGTTCATTTGGATATCTGATCGATTCTTGCATCCATGACCTTCAAAGCATTACCTTTATAGATGAGTTTGTCGTTGGGGACGACGAGGAGCATTTGAGTGGGGAGGAATTGATTGAATTGCTGGGAATTAGTTTAGGTGAAATTATAGATGGATTTGATGATTTTCAAATGGATGACGCACCTGACTCCGAGACTAAAGTAGAGTAGAAACTACTATCAAATCATTTGAAGTATGTTTCCCTCAAACCCAACAAAAATTTTGAACGTACAAAGATCAGAGGCGAGGCATACGATATCACTTCAACGACAAAGAAAATGAAATCGAAAGAGGTTCATGACAAGAAGTTTACTGATATGAAGTTCGAGTTTGGTCAATTAGTGCTTTATAATCACAAACATAAGTTAGTTCCACTCGATCTCACAACCGCATGGAGTGGACCGTTTTTGGTAAAAGAAATGGGTGAGTATGAAGTAGCCAGTTTGTACGATGAGAGAAAAAAGTCAAGATTTGAAGTCCACAAGCATCGAGTCGTTCCTTATCAAGATGGAAGAATGAGGCACCGTGATCGTAAATTGGTGGAGTTAGGAGATCCATCATAAGTTTGGAATTAATCACACAATATAGCGTCGAGCAAGCGACGTTAAATGTTGCACTTATTGGGAGGCAACCCAAGTAACCGTTTTCTTTTCTTTTTCCTGCTTTTTAATTTTCTTTCTTTTATTTTTCTTCTTATTCTTAGCTATGTATGAATTATTTGTTGTGGTGCGTTGATGAGTTTGTTGATGTGCAAAAAAATCGAAAAATCCGCCCATTATGGGGACTTAGCGGTAGGCTAGCGGTAACCCTTACCTGTAAGCCTTACCGTTAGCTTTCACCCAGGCGTAATTGGGAGAATCAACCTCTAAAACCATCGTTAGCCACCAGCAGAGACTTTCACGGTAACCTAACGGTAGCTGCTACCGCTAGAGCTACCGTTAGCGGTAAAAAATATCGAAAATTCAAAAAGAAAAATCCAAAAATATTTGTTAGTTTGTTTTTGTTTGGTTCGTTTGTTTGTTTTAATTTTATATGTTTTTAGTAAAGCCAATTCAAATCAAGATGATCGCGATGATGTGTTTCTGTCACGATTTCAACATTGAGTGGCTCGACCTTTAAGATATTCAGGGACATTTTCCTTACCTCTCTTTATTTTATTTGTTCTTTATTTATGGCAATACGGAGATTGCAAGAGTTTTCGGAGGGGGGGATAGGTCGAGCGACTTGCTATTCTTATTTATTCTTAATTGAACTCGTGATTTGTGATATGTAATAATTAAATGTAATTAACCTTGATTGACTGCTATTCCCACGCTGAATTGTATTTGTCTGGCTTGCCTGTCGAAGTTGACTATGTATGATTTGATGTTTTTGTCTTTGAGCGTGCATAAGTGCATAAAATATTTCAAGATTATTATTTATATATTGTAAAATGGTACTTGGACGCAATTGATTTCGCAAAACCTTAAAAGCAGCGTTAATTCAAAAGTTTTTCATGCAAAAAGCAAGTGAGTAGCCTGAGTGTTTATCATCATTGCATGTACTTGAGTGAGTTCTCTTTTGAGATTTCTTTGAAATCGCTGTGTGTAGTTAGCTTTGAACATGACGTTAAGGTACAGAAAAAACCCTATTTTTGACCATATCCATATATTTTAGCCACTATAAATTTCGAATGAGTCAATCATAGCCAAATAGTCCATTTCCTATAGCCATGAGTGATTTTGATTTGAATCCTACGACCATTAAAAGCGTGGGGTAGGAGTTAGTTATTTTTATTGGTTAGTTGTGTTTTGGAAATTTTATCAGGGAGTTTTGAAATGTTTGTAATTAAGGACAACCGTCATTCAATAAAAAAAAAATAAAAAAATAACCCATAAAAAAAGAAGGGGGGGAGAGAATATAAAAAAATCAAAAGAAAAAGAAGGATGGTGAATCGTGTTTAGTCATTGCCTACGCTTATAAAGGCGTGAATTTTATTTTTTGTTTGTTTTATTATGAAGGTTAATGCTTAAGAGGCAAGAATTGTGTTTAAAAGAAGAAACATATTATGAGCTTCTATATTATTTAAGTGGTTTGAGAGAAAGTCGGCTGACGGTTTTCGAGTTAAGAAATAGCCTAAGTTTATAGGGTACGTTATGAGTGTTTAGTGAGGTTTTCTTTTGAATGAGGTGAAACTCTTTTCTCCGTGATTCGAATAGTTTGGTGAGTTATTGATCACGTTAGATCATGAGTTAGCCACACGACTTATATATTCCACACCTGTCCAAAGATCCTACATTACAACCCGAAAAGACCTTTTCCGATTCTTTGTGGGTTACACTCTTAAATGCGATAGAGAAGTTTTTGATTTCCAGTGCTTGTTTATTGTGCTTGTATTTGATGATTTGAGCGTAAACACGTCCCTATTAAAAATTCTTGAGTGCTTTAGAACGTACACCCATATATATTACCCTTTGTAAGGATGCATTATTTTGATTTTGGAGCGACAATTTAATAAGAGTGTTTAAAGTTTCTTTGAAGTTGTGTTACACGTATCTATATTTTCAAAATTATCTTTGTAGCATATCACGACTCAATGCTCGAGCTTATTTTCTTTCTTGTTAATCTTATTAATTATCGTTCGTTCGAGGACGAACAAACCAATAAAGCGTGGGGTAATTGATTAGCACATATTTGTCCTTATTTTTATTAGTATTTTAGTTACTTTTTCCTATTGTTTTTTGTATAAGTTGGATAGTTTAAGCTTAAATTTGTATATTTGCACTTCCAGCTTATTTTACAGCATTTTCATCTTAATTGATGCAAATAGGTGAATTATCTCTGTTTTTTACCGTATAGCTAAGTAACCGGAAGAGCTCAGCATGTACAAGATGAAGATTGATGATTAAGAGACAAGAATCGAGCGTTCCGGCGAAGAAGTAGAAAGTTTTTGAAGTTAACGTTAGCTCAGCGGTAGCCTTACCGTTACACCTACCGTTAATACACCGTTACCCATACCGTTATTCCAATCGCTAAAGGTGGAATAAGAGCTAAACGATACACTTGACGATTACAAACTGTACCGTTATCATCACCGTTAGAATGCAACAAAGACATTAACGATAGCTTTAACGGTAGCTCTTACCGCTAAGTGCTACCGTTATCGGGCCCAGTAACTGACTTAAGTGACTTATTCTTCAAGAAATTGGAAATCTGTAAATACCAAGCCAACAATCCAACTTTGCGGCGTATGTAGGTCATTATAAACTTAACAAAAAGTATTCATAGGGTTGGAATCTCATTTTTAACATTAAATAGCTTAGATTAGAGATCAAGATCAAGGATTTGACGCTTGCGAGTTCCGAAAAAGTTCGATAGCCCGCGGCCCGTTCCTCGACCAAGATCCATCGTTTTTTTCGTCGTAGCTGGAGAAATTTTCTGCAATTCTTAGACTTAATAAGTATACTTTTCTTTGTATTATTTTCTTAGTTTTAAATCCCATAGTTGAAGTATTGGATAATTACTTTTATTTGATTTTCTTGAGTTTGTTTATGAACTTGGTTTTGGTTGATCAAATAACTCAAAAGATTTCAGTTTTAATTTAGTTATTTGATTGATGATCAAGTATTGGAGATTTGAAATCCTTGACGTTATTTATGCAATTTAATTTCGTTTATGCTAGATGATTCATGCTAATTCTTGCTTCATGTTAATTGAGTTTTCCTATGCTTTTTAGATCCGTTATTGCTAATTATGATATTTGATTTCCTTTATGATAATTGATTATCGCTGCGTTTTAAATCCAGATTAAATTACCATTAGATAATTTCTTAGTTTTTAAGTTTAAGTAACTAGAATTAGTTTAGTTTATGATTTTATATTCTAGTTGGTAAAATTAGTTAAGTTAATTAGTTTTATTTAAGTTCATGCTTTTCAAATTAGTAGTTAATAATAAATTTCAAACAAAACCCCAATTTGTATAAGTTTATGTGCTTAATTATTTGTAAGAAAACATCCGAGATACTGAATCATTGTCGTCGGGAGAATCGACTTGAGTCAACTTCCCACCCTACAAGTGTCCTCGTACTCTTGCGAGCAAGCTTGAATGTTTTTAAATTAAATATACATATATAAATGGGGTGCATAAAAGCTTGAATCAACGCCCGAGCAGGCTTTTAAATATTTTGTGCACCAGTCGCTCATACGTGGACCCACATTTTTAAGCCTAAAAGGCATGACCACATTACAATATGTTCCCTTTGGAGTTATGAAACTAACTCATTTCCAATCTTCCTCTGTCAGCCTGATCTGATGATATCCTTGCGAGGCGTCTATCATACGTAGCAGCTCACAGCCCGATGTGGAGTCCACCAGCTGGTCAATCCTTGGCAATGGATAGTGGTCTTTTCAGACATGCTCTATTGAGATCCCGAAAGTCAATACACATCCTCCAGTCCTCCTCTATTTTTGGTACTAAGACCACATTGGAGAGCCATTATGGGAATCATATTTCTTGAATGTGCCCAGCCTTCAGCAGTTTCTCCACCTCTGCCTCGATAATATCCTCCTTTTCCGGACCAAATCTACGCTTTCTCTATTTTACCGACTTCATTGTCGGGCTAATGTTGAGGTGATGCTCAGTTATTGCTGGGTCTATCCCAACTAGATCTTGGGGAGACCAGGGAAAGATATCTGCACTATTCCTGAGGAGGGTTACCAGCTCGACCAACACCTCGGGACTGAGAGTCGTTCTTATGCGCAGGACCTGACTATCGTCTCCTGGAACTGCCTCAACCCTCATTAGGTTTCCTCTCTATGATCTAGGTCTTGTGTGGCTTCCTCAATTCTTGCCTTTTTACATCGTCCTTTCTCATTGCCGCACGCTCTCTACATATGTACATCTCGACATGTATAGGTCATCGTAGACCTCTCCCACACCATCTTGGGCTAGGAACTTCAACTTCAAATGGTAGACAAAGATTACCGCTTGGAACTGGATTAGAGATGGTCTTCCTAGCATGACATTATATGAGGAAGGTGCATCTACTATCAAGAAATGCACCTACCTGGTCTATCTGAATGGGTCATCTCCCAGCGTAATGAGGATATTTACTACTCCTAATGGTTTTAGGGCTCCCCCCGCAAATCCTACCAATGAGGTCGTGACCTCTTCAAAATCTACATTAAAGTTCAATTTTCAAAAATAGTCATAGAACATTATGTCAGTGGAGCTTCCTGCATCCACAAAGATTCGCCTAATAGTGTAGTTGACAATGGTGGCTGTGATGACCAAGGCATACATGTGAGGGTCAAGGATGCCATTCTCATCTTCTAATCCAAAGCATATGTTTGGACTTGGTGTTAATTGCCCCACCTCTCGTGATTTCCATGCAAGATCTTTCGCGGCCCGCACATAATTTTTTTGTGTTCTCCTGGAATGCTCATCCCACTCGCCGCATGTGATCATCAGGATATTGCCCTTTATCTCTTGAGCTTGGTCATTCTTTTTCCTCTTGCCACATCCACTATCAAATTCTGGCTTGTTCCCCTGACGCCGATCTCGCCTATGAGGGTCAGATCTGGATTATTCTCGTCTCGCTTGTACAAACTCCTTTTGGTGCCCCACGTGCACCAACCGCTCCAGCTCATCCTTCAAGTGGGTGCACTGATCTGTGTCATTACAAACTCTCGTGTGTACAAATTCTAGCTTATACAAACTCCTTTAGATCTCTCCTTGTGCTGAATTTATGCATACGTCCTTTGCCACTTAAGGTCTTTGTGTCGCTCAATAGCTTGCAGTATCTCAGCTTGGGGTGAAGCCAAAGTTGTATACCTATCAAACTAAGGGCAACCTCCGATCAGATCAGTCCTAGGTTTCTTCATTGGGGTCTTGTCCTCCCTATCATGTCGTTCCCTTCACTTCTCTCCATCGTCTTTTATCTTCAAGGCTTATTCTATGTGGATTTACTTTTATGCTCTCTCCAGAAATTATCCAAATTACAGTGCTGGCTTTACAACCAACGACAGGAAGAACTCCCCTCTCCTGAGCTCCTGAGCCAGAGCGTTGACTTTACAGTGCTGGCACTTCCATTTTGGCATTTGTAAACCTTTTAATATATCCAACTGGTGAACTGGTGCAAGAATGCAGAACTGAACTCATCAAAGTTGCTTATGGAACGTGGGGTAGCTGACTGAACAAGAGTTGGGGTGACTTTTGGGAAGGTTGTAGGGAAAACCCGACACATGACCGCGTCGGAAAACTTGTGCAAAGTAGACGCGATCTTGAATCTGCTCAGGTGATCCCACGGATCCGTTGTCCCATTGTATTCGAAGCCCATGGAACGGTAAGAAGCTGGGAGATCATCCTTCATGACCGCCTCCGTGAACGGAGTACTCCACCGTGCCTGGCCTGCGACCACGCCTGCCATCTTTCGCTTAACTTCCCTGACCTCTTTTTGCAGATTCTGCATTTGCTCGGTGAGGTCTGGGTTGGTTCTACTTGAAGTTTCACTTTCTGAAGCAGAAAATCTCTCCTCGTCTTCCTGGAGAGGAGCTCTGGCCTTTCACTGGGCCGTGCGCAGCGGCTCCATCTCCGGTGGCTGGTTTTCCTTGGAGGATGGTGTCAAAAGTTCAGCAAATTTCTTTTCCATAGACACCTCCACCGCTTTCCCGATGAGGTCGGATAATTGCCTCAGGAAGGATTTATTCAGGAATCCACCATCGGTTTGCGTGGCTCCACTGGGAGAGTGCTACGTTGTGTTCAGTCTGGTTGCCGTCGATAACCCCGTTGTCTCTGGTACACCCGTAGGCGCAACAGAGCTTAGCGTGCCACCTAACTCCGCCACTAAGTTCCGCCTAATTCTGTCTGTTTCCATGCTCTTTCTCATGTTTTAGCTTTGATATTTCCCAAAAAAATTGCACTGGGAACACTTGATCCTTCTCTAATTATATTCGGACCTGTCTCCACAAAAAACAAGTTAGAAAGGACCACCGGCGGTTTTCCGGTGGAAACTTCTCTGATACTTAAGTCAGTAAGCGTTTTAGATTGGAATAACAAAATCAGAAGAAGAATGCTTGGAATGTATATTTATAGTTTTTTGCCAAGTGGGGCCCTTCCGAGATCCCGGAAATGGAAACTCGCAAATCATGGGCCGTTATTCAAGCTGACCTGATCCGGATACTTCTGTTCAGGACAAAACAGCTTTGTCGCTAGGTTCTTTAAGTTTCTTACCCAATATCCCGAAAGCTTATACAATGCTCTAAATCAAATCCGTATGACTTCCATCGAGCGATAGGTCTACCCTCCGTTTCATCTTTCTTTTCTAAGTCTTTAAGATATCTCATCCCCACTAGGTCTGCCCAGGCAAACCTCCATGCAGGATGGTCGACCAGATTATCCTATTTAGGATAAGTGGAGGCGTGACCTCACCTCCTTATCTTGCCCTTCTTTCCCGACCTGAGCAGGATAGATTCCTCTTCTGAGTCACAAGCCCAAATCAAGAGCAATCTTCGTTCAATTTTCCTTTGGGAGTCATAATGGCAACTGAGGTCATCTCAACCAGATCTTGTTCTCCAAACATTTTTGGGTCATACCTATAATATAGATCGTAATCTTTTCCATTTTCAATTTCGTCTTGTTCATTTATGCTTGGTAATAATAGTGGTAATTTTAGTTCATAATCTTCAATTGTTCTTCTATTTCTAAAACCCTAGTGTAAGCTTTTTAATTCGGTTTTATTAATTAGTATATATTAATTAGTTTAATTAATTAGTTTTCAGTAATTGTTCTTGTTTTTCAATTCGTAGTTTATTAAATCAAAAATCTCCAAACTATTTTTACTTGTGTGATATTGTGATTAAACGAATATCTAAAATTCTGATTGACAGTTCCTCATGATTGGATTCAGTTTAAACTTACTAACCTACAAGCAAACTCGAACTCTTGCGAGCGAACTTTAAGCTTTGACAAACCATTTTCAAAATTAGGTACGAAAAGTTCAAATCAGAAAGCACCTCGAATGGTGTTGGTTTAATATACTTGAACAATGATTTTGAGAAAAGAGGTAATGATACATGTCGTGTAAGTGTTGTTTAAATATAATGTTATAACTATATTTATGAGTAACATTCTGACTACCAAGGCTACACGTGCGGTGTATATCCTTTCTTAATCCAAGTTAAGAAAATAGCCATAGAGAACTGTTCAGGGAAATAACTTCAAACCTATGTTTGTTCCACTTGGATACTCAAGCATCCCATGCGGTTTGGTTAGCTCTTTTAGGGATTGTTCGACCTTGTGGAGCTAGTTCTTCCAAATTTTAAGAAGGAAATGCAAATCTCCTAAGTTATATAAGAAGAAGAATCTTGTCCTTCAATGTTATATATTTGATGGGAAATTGATTAGAAAGTGAGAATTATGTCATGATGTTAGATAAAAGGAAGTGTATTTGGAACATTTGAACCTGAATCAATAATGGAAGAAGCTTACATCGGTATCTACTTTATGAATTCAGCATTGGATTATAAATCCTTCTATGAGGATGATAGGTTCAAAGGAAGTTGATTGAGGAGTTATTGATACTTTATGCTTGCGGTAATAATGAAAAGATGGGATTGTAAGTGCATAGTGATGTGCACTTGATCCTTGAAGAAGGTGAGGTTGTATGATCAAGCATTGATTCTTATATCTGATTGATCGGTCAAGATGATATTTAAATTGATTGATAGTTAAAGTAAATCTAATACATGGGGAATTGAGTGGTTATCAACAAAGTGTTATTGTTCGAGTTTCCCTCATAGTGAACCATGGTAGATTCATATATACATGGGGAAAGCAAGGAAGAGATAAGAGAGGTGATGCCCTTGCTTATTGTACATGATATATTTTGAGAACACGTATTGTCTGTAGACATAGTGTGATGAGGATGAAAAATATTGAATGGAAAGCAGAGGAATGTGATTAAGAGTTTTTAGTAGATATTTACAGAGCAATTTGGGAAAAAACATATGATTGTTAAGGAAAACATACCCATTGAAATTGCGATGAGGGTTGGTGAGAGTTGTTTCATTTACTACAGAATAATGAAGAGCCTTGATATCTTTGTGGTTTTGATTATGTGGGTCGCAAGTTATATTTTGACATCCAATTCTTGTGTGTCCTATTTAGAGGAAGGTAATTTTCAATCTCTTGTATTTTAAGGAATTTGTCCTTATGTTATTGCGAGAGCGTGTTTGAACCACTTGCGGCCTTTCCACGAACGACAAAGATTTATTGGAGAGCGCTTAAAAATTCTGAGAGATATTGTGAGGGCTTGATTGGTTTTTATAAGTAATATAATAAAGCTTTATTAGGCGTACGATGAAAGAAAGGGGTAAGAACTCTTTTAATTAAATTCTACTCGATCTTGCCATTAATCGAGTAGAGTGGGGTTTTTATAATTGGGATTAATATGATTGTAAGACCAATCCAGATCGAGCAAAATGGGTGTCTTACTGAGCTAGCATTAACATAAGTGGAGTATGCGTAGGTCGACCTGATCAGGAAGAACATTCTGGTCCTATTTATATGAGAGACTGAATCGATTGATGACATCCTCTAACCCAGAATATGTTGGAGGACCGGACTATTTATTAAGCAGTTTAACTTGATGAGTAGGTGAGATTTGCTTGATGAAGGGTCATCCTAGTGTGTAAATTATGGGAATTTAAGGGCTAACAATAATAAAGAATTTAGAAAAGAGTCTTTAAAAAAGGATCTCTCATTATGGTATGAAAATACAGAGTTTCCTTCCACCGAACGGGTTCTTTATTGATCAAGTCTCTACCTCTTATAAGTATGGACTTATAAACTCCTAAGAACCATGCATTGTGTCCCTGAAGTTCATGTTGGAGGATATTATGTCACTCTTAAAGAATTGATTGATCATATTTATGTGTTTTTATGATTTTGTGTCTTTCTTTGTATGCTTTAGTTGGGTTTGAGTCACGTTTTTTATTGTTTTTATTTGTTTTGCTGTTTTGTAGCTTTGGACGACTTTTTACAAGTACAGTCGAGCGGGCACAAGTGCATTCTCGAGGATCACAATTAACTCAATTTCGCAAAAATACGACCCGAACCCACAAAGCACATGAATCGATCGACGGCCAGTCGACACATATTTCCCACCCACATTGACAACATATATCAATAAACTTTTCAAGGATCACCCGCCACCATCGATCGACACCCGATCGATGGCCAAGGGATGCACGCCTATTTTATCAATGTTGGCTGCCATCGTCGATCGATGGAAAATAAATGGCCGATAGATAAATTTCCTCCATTTTTGTAAAATTTGGAATTTTTCCCCCACGATTCAACTTTATATAATTCCACGCTTCTCAGCTACAAAGAGAACTTTTGGTTAGAAATTTTTTGACTTGAAAACATCCTCACCATACCTTATCCTCCCATATTCTTCAAGCATGAACCTTTAAACACTTCCTTATTTTCCTTACTCTTATAGCTTTAACCTAGAAACTTAGTAGTTTTTGAGTGGGGAAGCTCATTATATTATGGTGAACTTTGTAAATCTTTTGGATTTTGAGAATTTGAAGAACATTATTACTTAGGGTAATTTTTAATTCGTATTCTATTACATTTGTCTTGTGGAATTTATAAATATTTGAAACTATTGATATTCTTATGTGATTTGTAGCTTATATGTTTTGGTTATTACAGTGTTGCTAGTGACACCTCCTTTTCCCTCCATTGTTATGCACTTGCTCTCGTCTGAAGCTTCTTTCCTCTTTTGGCTTAGTTTAGAAAGTTGGTAGTGAAAGGCAAATGTGTTTAGCCAGACTAGTCATTTTCTTGTACATGGTAGACACTGTGGACTAAATGCTTGATAGAGCCTTACATGCATCAAAATAAGAATCGCAATCCTCAAGGACTCGCAGAAGACTTGTATGTGAGAGTTTGCTTGGCATGGAATCGGCATGCCCATATAATGCATTCGTTTGGTCCCTGCATCAAGAGATTATGAGCTCAAGGCAATTATCTTCGATCAATTACCTTCTTTATATGGGCTACTAAATGAAGATTCTCTCAACTACATTCGAGAGTTTTAATTTGTCATCCAACATTCCCCCTTCAAGTACTTAATGAAGATCCTCTCAAGTTTCTATATTTTCCTTACACCTTAAATGATTGAGCTAATACATGGTTCATGTCCTTAAAACTCAACTCTTTTAATAATTGAGACATGGTCTACGATTTTTTATGGGGAAGTACTATTCAAATCATATAACAGCTCAACCTTTCGAGTTTTTACAAAATCGTAGCGTGATTTTCATATTAGTAACTCAACAAAATTGCTCTACGTTTTTTGCGAGATTTGTCGGTTCGAGCTACTACAATTTTGGCTTCGAATTGTTGTACTTTAGGTTTCGAATTGCTGCAATATGTCATTCCTAACTTTGAATTTCTTCGATTTTAGTCGGGGAGGTTTTTTCCTTTCTTTTCCCATTTCAATTTTTTGTATTGAAGAGGGAGTCTATCGGGAGATTTAGAAAGTATTTGGTAACAAAAAAAGTAAATTTGGTAACAAAAACAACTTAAGTTATAATTAGAGTTAGATATTTTTGTCAGTTTGTACAGAATAATTTGGCAAAATTATCATTTTTCCTCACAAATACTTGTGTTAAGTCAGATTGACGGGTCATGACCTGTCAAGCCATTTGGCCCGATAGTATAATGTATTGATTTTTGTATTATGATGTGTTGGTTTTTGCACTCGAAAGTATTGATTTTTAAAAAAAAAATTATCCGTAATATAATATATTGATTTTTATATTATGATTTATTGATACTATAATATATTATTTTTTTTACTATAATATATTAATTTATATAATATAATTTACTAATAAAATTTTTTAGATTGATGGATGATCCGTTAGTCCAATTTAACAAAAACATTATCCATTTCCCCTATATTTAAAGAAGAAGAATCACGTAGATCGTTGCATTTTCCTATATATGTCCATGCGTGGCTTTGACTTTTGACCAAATTAGCTTGGTTTTAATTAGGTGTCAGTTTCGTGGAGGCATGTTTGGAATGGTCGTCTTTATCAAAAGACAACATTTTAACAATTGTTTTGAGTAGCTTTCCTGGAGGCTTATTTTGGAATGGGCTGTCTTAATCACAATGTTTTTCCAAACTAAATGGTTCCATTCTTAGCCAATCATAACTTTCTCATATGCTTAAATGTCTTATGTGATGCGTAATCTTTATTAAATGTACAGCTAATCTACTTTGGTGGGGTGAAAAATAGGTCAGGTTCATAGTTTAGTATATAGTCCAAATTCCTCACTGAACCAGAAGGACCACAATCATATCCAACCCGACCCGACCCGACTCGGACAAACACTGCATGTTTGAGAGCTCTTCTGGAATTTTTTTTTTTTCAATAAAAGACCATTTATGGAATGGATATTTAAGAGAAGTCTATGAAAATTAATAAATGTTTGGTGAAAATCCACTTCAATTCCCATTCAACAAAGGGGCAATGAAAGTAGAAGTACAACCGTTACAAATTTCAACTTTCTAAAATTAATTAATAGATTCGTTTGGAAAAGTGACTTATTATATAAATTCTTTGGCAAACACTTGTCTTAGGACAGATTAAAAGGTCATGACCCGTTAGATTATATGACCCGATACTATAATATATTAGTTTTGTACTGTGATGTATTGGTTTTTATACCTTAAAGTATTAGTTTTTCATAAATCTCTGACCCGTGCTATGATGTATTGGTTTTTGTTGATGTATTGGTTTTTGTTGATGTATTGATTTTTTTATTATAATGTATTGATTTTTGCAATATAATGTATTAATATGAAATTTTGGCCTAACCGATGATCCGTTAGTCCGGCCTAATAAGAGTGTTGCCCATATTCTTTCAGAAATAACTAAGCAATCACCTTACCTTTTTTCTAAATTGATTGTATATTAGAATATTCGCAAATTGCACAAACTAGTGAAATAATGAATTTAAATATCTATAAAATACAATAATTCACAATGAAAAAAATTATTCCCCCTTCTATTATTAATGAACACGCATATGTTTTTATACAAATATAGATATTCATTACATTCTTGTTTTATTGTACCTCTTGTTTAATTAATTCCTCCATCAAATTTCTGTTGATCGAACAATGACCTGATCTCTTTTTAGATCATTGGAACAACACTTGAACTCCCTTCAATTTGTTGTTATCAATATTCTTTTGGTTCACTCTGTATCTTTTATGATTTACAGAGATGAGTTTACTTTGCCTGATAAACACTTTAAAGCAATTCACGAAACAAAAGTTCTCACTATTTTTCGCTCTATTCGAAGTGTGTCTTAACTAAACGAAGTTATAGCCATTTTAAAAATTGAGAGCTACTTTACTTTAAAGAAAGAATCTTCATAAGTCTATCCTTACAATTGTTCTGTTAACTTGTCCATCTTTACAGACAACTTGATTGATCGTTTCCTTTATTAAACAAATCTTCTTTCTAAGCTGCGCTCTTTCAAAGAAGATCTCTCCATCTGGGTATCTCTAATGCTCTCGATCAATATCAATTATCCTTCAAGGTAATCAATATCAACAGATACAATCGCAATACACTTGGTATATTAGTTCAATTAATTAATTAAGAAAAGATAGCTATAGAAACAACGAATATGAATAAATCACTAAAACTTGATTGGTCAATTATGAAAATCACATAACTATACAATCTTCTCATTTTGTTTTGATCAAAAACCTCCAAGATCAAGTTAGATAATTGTTCCGCCAGTAGTTGCAAACAAAACACAATAAGGCCAAATAAACACAAATACTAAACTAAATTAAAACAACCATCTAAATAGTTTATTACAGTCTCAAATCAAATTTTCTCCACCTAATATATAGTCCATTTTAAAGTCCAAATGTTTTTCACATAAAAGAAAATAAGAAAAAAAAAAACTACCACTCAATCACTCACTCCTCATCATCGTCATAGTTTTCAACATTATCATTGCTATAGCTCCAAAAAGTTGGGTTACCAAATATGTATGGTACTAACCTCAAAATAGAGATCAGCGACCTAAAATAGCTTTTGAATACGTCACATCGACCTGCTAAGCCTTCAACGATCCTCCTAGCGACCTAGCTGGTCCTGCAAAACAACCCTCTTCTGACCGTTAAATGATAGCATGATCTCGCGACCTGCTGTTCTGAAATGACTTCTCCTACTTTGTCGCCCACTAGATACTTTATACTCATGTGATAGGTCGATGTTACTGCCTAGAATGAGTTGAGGGCAGGACGACCTAATATAGCGTTATATGCCGACCTTCCCCGTACTGTCAAAAACTTCAAATTCTTCTTCGCCTGTATTCCATCCTTCCCCAATATAACTGGCAGCGTCAGCTCTCCCTCCGTATTCACTTGTGCCCCATTAAAAGCATATATGGGTATATTCACAGGTCGCACCTTCTTATCTAATTCCATCTGCTCAAGACAGACCGTGTAGATGATATTCACCGAGCTCCCATTATCTACGAAGATTCTGCCGACCTCATATCTTGCCACCTCAATTTCAATTACTAATGTTCATTATTATCTTCTTGCAGTCCTTGTCGGTCATTAGGGACAAAAGAGATGACTGGCCCTATCATCTGAGGTTTCCGACTTACACTAGCGACCTCCCAGGTTCCCGAGAGAGCTAACTTAGTATGTCTCTTTCGCGCATTGTTGGAATCCCCATCCGTCAGTCCCCCCGAGATCATATTTATCCTCCCTTTATTTCTTCGTGGACCGTTGTGTTCTGGATTTCCTTGTTGTGGTCATCTCGCAACCTGATTTTGAGGTGGATCCCTCGGTGGAGGTGGACGCAATGGTCGCCCCTGCTCCTTGGGCTCTCTATCCTTGTAAATCACTTCCTTCAAATGCCCAGCCCTTATAAACCTCTCTATCTCTTCTTTGAGGTGCCTACAACTTTCGGTAAAATGCCCATAATTGTTCTGAAATAAACAGAAAGAGTTAGTTTTGGGATGAGTAGGAATTGGTGTGCGATCTTCTGGCCATTTTATAGTGTTAGGCACCAAACGCTCCATAATGGAAAACACCTTAGCCCGTGGGTAGGCTAATGGTGTGAAATATTCACTTCTATAGCTCTGTATATTCTCCACCTGCTTTCCACTAACTGCCGCATTCGTGGCTAAGAGCCTGTGCACTACCCTCTTAGGCTCTATCCTTAACTCCCTTCTAAACTCACTTCTCCCCACACTTCCTCTCGGATCCGCGTCCTCTAGACCAAAACGCGCCCGATGCTCCTCCTCGGCTTCATTTACCTGTACATACTTATGGCACTTCGCCAAAACCTCGTCATATGTCCGAGCCTCCATCTTGACCAAGGATTTACGTATATCCTCCCTTCTTAGTCCCTGATGCAGGGCTCCGACTTTCATCTCGTCTGTAGCCATAGGTACCTCTAGGGTGGCACTAGTAAATCTATTAACATACTGCTTCAACATCTCGTCAGGTCACTGTAAAATAGTAAAAAGCGACTGTGCCGTCTTTGCACTCTGTCTCACGCTGGAAAATTATTTTAAGAATGTAGCTCGCAGCACCTGATAACTGGTAATTTTTCCCCTCAGCAACTGATAAAACGAGTTCTGTGTAATTCCTCTCAAAGTGGACACAAAAGCCCGGCACGCCACAACATCCGAATAATTATGCAACATTCTCGCATTCTCAAAAAGCTGCAAATGCTCGATTGGATCCGTCGTTCCCCGATACTGAAACTACAACACCTTTTATTCATTAGGTACAGTGGCCTGCAACATATCCTCCTAGAAGGGATGTCCCTCATCTCCATCAAAATTTTCTCCACCCACTCGCTTCTGTAACTTCAACATGGCCTCCTGCAAGTCTCTGATAGGTTTATTCCCTGGTCCTATCCCATTCTCACCTTTTCCCTCCTTGTATCCACCACGAGTTTTACGAATTTTGTCTCAAGATTCACCATCCGTACTCGAGGTCTGGGTTTCACTCTCACTAATATGTCTGCCATGTCCGTGATCTTGGTGCTTGGAATGACTTCGCTGTATCTTTATCACCTTCCTTCTGTGTCCATGCATGTGAGTATTGGACTCCGAGGTAGGAATGGAGGTGTCCTCGTACTTTTCCTTACTCTGCCCTTTCTTCCCCCGAAGAGATCTTTTAGAAAGAGATCCCTCGTTTTGTTTCGCCTTCTCAGTTACCGACTTCTCCTCCCTCTTGCCAGATACCCATGCAATTCCTCCTTTTTCCCCAAAGGCACAAACTCCATAAGCCCCTCTAAGAACTCCTTGTTAATCTGACAAGGCTTATCCTTGGGTAAGTCCTTCCACTCTTTCGGCCCTATATGGATTACTTTCTGCGCCATCACCTCCGGTGTCCTCAAGCTTTTCGCTGGTTCCTTTCCATCCCGACGCTTAAGGGAGGGTGGTGTCGCACCATCCAAGCCCTGGAATGTCGGATCCACCTGTGGAGATGTCTATCCGCTTTTCATCATGCCTCCTTCATCGGCACCCGCCATCCTGGTCTTCCTTTTTTGTTTATCTGACTCAGAACCATAGTGCAAGGTTCTAGGTATTATGTTATCCTTCATGTGTTGCTTGTGGAATTTCTCACGCCTTTCGCTCAAGGACTCAATGTCCCTCTTTCCCACAGACGGCGCCTATTTGATAAGTCCAAAAAGTTGGGTTACCAAATGTGTAGGGTACTAACCTTGAATTAGAGATCAACGACCTAAAATAGCTTTTGAATACGTCACAGCGACTTGCCAAGCCTTCAACAATCCTCCTAGTGACCTAGCTAGTCCTGCAAAATAGCACCTCAGACGGGTTGGATTCCAGGCACGTCAAGGCCCTCCGATGCTTAAGTTAATAAGCAAATCACAACTCACACTACTACTAAAAACAAGACAATATATGTTGCTATATAATATGTAACGTGTACAATGGGAGGTAAGCACCTCCTTTTATAGATATAAAACAAGTACCCTCTCGATCTAGGGTTACCTTCTCCCACTAGAATTGCATAAATACCACAATTCAATAAACATCATGACACTACAACCGACTTAACATTAGGACTCTTCCCATATGGTAAGTTCCCATAAATAATAAATCTCTTACCATAATAGACCTGGGCCCATTATTCCTTCCAGATAATCCGTCAAAGCACCATAAATCATTCACATCAAGCCCACAGGCTCAATATTCACAAAGCCCATAACCGAGCTCAAACACCGCACAAAACATAAGAGGTCGCGACCCTATATGAGAACTCATCCTCATACTACAGGTCTCTACTCTACAAACCAACTCGCTCACTCTGCCACTGAAACCACTCAGCTCGCTCACCTCCCAAAGGAACACCCTCTCCAGGAAATGAGGTCACTTACACAAATACACTCATGTATCAAATAAGATTACGTATGAACATTTTGGTCCACATCACCATCCACTGCTTTGTTGATATCCTAATAATCCTCTGTGTCCTCCTCTAGTTCAACAAAGCTTTGCCTTGACGTTTGACTTCCCTTTAGTTTCGCTTTTGTCCATCTTCACACTTGTACGTACACTTGCCTTGCCCAATTTATTCTCCCCCTTTGTTGAGTGAAAAGAAAAGGCACCAGAATCAACCAAAGCAATAGCACGAAGATCGATGATGGAGTGCTTAATGTACGTACAATGAGCCTAATAGTAGCATCCTTCTTTTTCACTGCAAAAAAATATGCCAACAACTTATCGATAGAAGTATGATTAGATCGTCTTCCAATAGAAGCAACGGGCAAAAAGTGCCTGTTTTACTATTCAAATAATGGAACAAGTAGCACGTTGAATAGGAGGTTTGGGTCAAAGCACATCCTCAAGCCTTTTTTGGTTGAGTCCAACACCCTTACCACAAAGTATCGCCCAAATCAAGGAAGGGAATAGAAGGCGCGTGGTGTCTAAATATCTATAAATAATCTAACAGAGTGAAGGGCATATAACCCATAATCTATGGGTTTTTCCTAGAAAAGATTATAGAAAAACATAGTTTTTTAAACGAAGGTGTAAGACTTATTCGGAGCGGTGGTTTGGTTTCTCATCCAATCATGTGAAGAAGATTGCATTCCAAGGTGAGGAATGATATTTTAAGTTCTAAATTAGTAGGACAAGCAGTCGCAATTCCTCCTGTCAGTATAGAGGCGACGTTGTCTATGTCCTCTTAAATAGAATACGCATCAGTATTCGGGAAGCCAAGTAAGTTGTTAATCACAAAAGGAGAGAAATAAAACACTCTTCCCTGATAAAATGCTTTTCCAAAATGAGGAGAATGGACATCCTTGAATGTGGTAGGAAATTTAACATAGAACTCTCTCACAATGTTAGTTAAGAGAGGAGGAGTTTTAGTAACTATGCAAAAAAGGCCTTTGTGTTCAATATGATGGTACATATTTTGCCTTTAAACTTCTCAACACCCATATTTTCTCAAACCAAAACTTCATCTATTTAAATAGCATAAATCTAGTACGAGCTTCAGGAGAATAAAATTCAAGAGAGTCAGCAATACCTACATCAAAGGCCTCCAACTTAGTGTCCTCTTGAGTAGAAGTTGACACGAACTTGGGTTGACCAAGAGTGGAGACCATCTTCTTACCAGAAGCTCGATTAGATGAGTGAATCATTGTCATAGAATTAGCCTTTGCACCAATAAAAAGAGTTATTGTTTTACATGTAATTGTGGTATTTTTTTTTTATTTTTAATTAGGGTTTAATGTTGTATATAGTTAGTTTGAGTCGAGTTTCGTTAGCTTATTAGGTTGTTTCTTATTTTAATGTTTTGAGCCTCATGTATACGATATTGGTAATGTTTGTGTGATTCTTGGGTTTTTAAGTTCAAAATTCTTATTTCGTAGGTGGCTTAATGAATTAGATTCGCGACAAGATGTGTCTACATACGCTTAGGTTTGAGCAAAAGCATTAAGGCCCAAAATCCGTGCCAATACGATAAAAGCGATCCGAAAGGAGCTTAAACCGACTGCCAAATTGACTAAGAACAGTCAGAATCGATTGCTCGACGGAGGTTGAGCCATTTGATCAGAAGGCAGTCGATCGACTAAAATGCTGTCGATCGACTGCGTCGAAGAAAATTTCAGGATTTTTGGTATTTTGATGATTTTTCCCCTGTGAAAATCTTGATAAACCCCACATCTTTCAACAACAAAAGGATCCACTCTCGTCCTAACTCTTGCATGGGTTTGAGATTTATTCTCTCTATAATTTTTAGATTTATTTTCTCGCTTTAGTTTTTCGATTTAATTTCTCTCTCTAGATCTTAGATTTGACTTTTACTTGGGTTTGTAAGTTCAAAAAGAACTCAAGTCATCACTTGGATTTTATTTTGATTGTAATTTCATTCAAGCTTTTGGATTCTATTTCTTAATTCAAGTAAGTCTTTCAAGATGTGATGGAGAAAATCGTTGACCAACTCTCAATTCTTTTTGAAGTGTATTGAGAGACTACTGAGGATGTTATCTTCTTCCTTGTTCTTCAATTTCAAGCTTGCTCTTCAATTTATGCATTTTGCCTTAGCTCTTAGATTTATTTTTAGATTTGTGATTTGGTTGGAATCTAGGGGAGTGACACACCTTTATCATAGATCGGGCCTTTGATCGTTTTTTTTAAGTATTTCATATGCTTTATTTTGGATTTTATTTTCATGCATGGTTTTATGTTGAATCCTAGATCTACTCTTCGTTTCTAGTTTTTTTTTTCAAAAGTTTCTAACTTTCAAGTAAACTTTTATTACTCTTTCTATTGGTGCTTTCAATTTTCGTTAATTTGCATTATTTAAGTTTTTATGATCATGCATTCATTGTTGTACCTTAGGCATTCATGCTTGTACTTTGTTGTTTCTTTGGTTTTTATTGCTTATTTCAATTATTGCTTTCAATTTCAATATGGCATACGTATGAGGCATTCAAAATACTTGCATTTACTTTCATAGATCTTCATAGTTAATCATTTACTTTCGTTTATTTCCATTTATTTTCGCTTTCCTCCAATCTCACAAGATAAAAACCCATTGATTCATATAATCGCATCGAATTCTGATAATACCAAGCCATATGAACCTTATCTATACTATACCCAGAAAAACCATTAAAACAGTTAACACTAGCATTGGGGGCGATTTAGAATTGATAGCACCATCGAGAATTGGCTAACAGTATTCAGTCAAAGACCCAGAATCCCCATCTTGAGATGTGTAGGCAACAAGAACTAGTGGTTAAATAATCAGAATTATGGATTTTCACTTCAGATCAAGGAAGAATTCTTCTCTAGTTGACGGTGAGGGAGATTTAACAGTGGTGGTGCATTTTTTGCTTGGTGGAATTTTTCTTTTTCATAATGTCTAGAAAAAAAAAACATAAGAAAAAAATAGAGTTAAAAGCACAAGATTTTGAAAATCTTAGATTTTGAGTGCGATGTGAACAAGTGAAGCATCAAACTTTCTTGGACATATAAATATGATTATGTTTATTGAGATATTTGTGTAATAATTAATTTGATCTCGGTGAAGAAGACAAAAAATAATTAGTATATATTTGCACGAGAAAAAAATTTGAAATTGAGATTATATTTGGAAAGTGCAAAGGTTGTTAGAAGAATGGAGTTTCAGAAGTCGAAGTCTCATTTAAAGAAAATAAATAGAATGAATTATTATTCCCGAGGGGTACTCTTCCACTACCACATCTTCATCCAGGTCTTCATCCATCTCAACCTCTAGTTCATTTGTTATTTCTTGCACGGTCCGATCATTAATGGTTTTGGTTGTCAATAGATGAAGGTCAAGTTGAGCCCCCATATTAGCATCGCTGAATGGGATCTTGTAGTACAGGTCCTCTTAAATCGAATGAGGCTGCCTCATCAGAATCCCCATTTAAGATAGAAGGGTATGGAAACCTTGTCTATGTGTTATCCCAATTAATTGAACCGTGGAAGTCCATAACATGTCTTTACTCTCCGCTTTATATAGGGCCCATTGGTAATACTTAATAGCACCTGGAAGAGTTCTTAAAGGTATGACATTAAGTATGGTACTTCTCTAGTATTTGTTCTTCGTAGGACTCTACGAAGTCTTGTCCCACCTCAGATAGTAGGAAAATTATATGGCCCTCTAATATGTCATCTTCGTAGTTGTCTTTTGGTAAGTTCGGCATGTTCCTCGTAAAAATACTTCGAATCATCCTGGATTCTCTTTATATATTATTGATGTTTTTCCATAAGGCACTCTTTTATCCAATCGGAAGGGCTCCTTGATTAGTTGTTATTCCGATTCATCTGCCTGGGAGAGATTATTTTCTGATTCTTCATCCATAGACACCTACGATAGGGTGATAACCAACATAAATAGTTCTTATTTAAGGTGTGTGATTAGAGAAGTACAACAAGTGGATCTATTTATGTACTTGGAAATGTGGCACATCACAAAACGAATCATCCTGTAAGTTGAGTATTTTAAGGATTTTGGTTATCGTCGTCAAGAAGGAGAGTAGTTAGTATGGGAGGAATTATCTCATGTCTTTAGTATCTATTCAAGTACTCTCCTCAGGCATGTTACTGGTACCCTCATAACTTCAGTTCTTGATCCTTTGGGTAAGAGGCGGGCTGTTCGCTTGGTGCTTTTTCTCCTCGCATATTGTTCTAGTTGATTCAAAGCAAGTTTGTGTGCGACCATGATGTGACAAAGGAAGAACTTTTGCCTCATTTCCTTTGACTCCTTCTCTATCGTTAGTGACCTACGATCTTTTACTTCCCTTTGAGAAGTGGATAGCTTATTGGAAGTCACCTCAGATGGTGTTGGTTCAATATACTTGAACAATGATTTGAGAAAAGGGGTAAAGTTACATGTCGTGTGAGTGTTATTCAAATACGATGTTATAGCTATGATTATCATTAAAATTCTGATTACCAAGGCTACATGTGGGGTATCATCCTTTCTTAACAAGATTTAGGATATTAGTCGTATAGAACTGTTCAGGGAAACAACTTTAAACATATGATTGTTCCACTCAGAAACTCAAGCATCCCATGTGATCTGGTTAGCTCGTTTAGGGATCGTTCGATCTTGTGGATCTATTTCTTCCAACTGTTTAGAATGAAAATGTAAATTCCTAAGTTATATAAGAAGAAGAATCTTGTCCTTCAATTTTTTATTATTCGAAGGAAAATGGATTGGAAATTGAGCATTATGTCATGATGTTAGATAAAAGGAAGTGTTTTTGGAACATTTGAACCTGAATCAATAATAGAAGAATCTTACACTGGTATCTACTTTATGAAATCTACATACGATTATAAATCCTGCTATAAGGAGGATACATTCAAAGAAATTTGATTGAGGGGTAATTGATACATTATGCTGGCCGCAATACTGAAAGGATGGAATTATAAGCGTATAGTGTTGTGTACTTGATCCTCGAAGAAGGTGAGGTTGTTTGATGGAGGATTGTTTCTTATGTCTAATTGATCATTCAAGATGATACGGAAATCGACTGATATTTCAAGTAAATTTAATAGTTTTAGTCATGTTAGCCCCTATATTGTGGGAGTCAAGAAGGATAATTAATTGGTTATTGTCAACGAGTTTCCCTCATTGTGAACTATGGTAAATTAATATATACATGGTGAATGTGAAAATATTTTTTGGTCCATTATGTTGGCCACATTCCACAAAAGGTACGTGATGTTGGTCAGCATCAAAACACATCTTCTAAGTTGGCAATTTCATCAAATAAGGTCCATTTTTATCACGTTTTTGAACGGCGAACATGCTGCCCAGACACACCGCCAACGCCGGCAGATTGCTGATACCGAGAGCCTTGATATGGTGATGCTAGTAGATTTCGCTCCATCGACAGATTTTTAATTAGTATATTATAGATTATATCTCTAACTCTCACACACTTGGATGTTAGAGAAACTATTTCTGGTAGCATACAATTCAGTTCAATTGAATCCATCAAATCCAACAGCGTCGATTCTTATATCTGCTCGCGGCCGCTAACAAATAAACCCTTGACCAATAAATGTGTTTAAATGAACCCGAAATTTCCTTTTCTGACACCCAAACAACTCGAGATTTGTTAATTTCCCATTTCGTTTTCTAGTTGCATGTTTGGGGGTTTCACTTTTCTCACTCTAAAACACATACACTCTCAAACACAGAGAGGTGGCAACTAAGAAGACGACGATCTTCAGTCTCCATCTATGGGAGTTAACCGGAATAATCGTCAGAATAGTTATCGTGCTCATCCTCTTCCTATTGTCCCTCTGCATCACTGCCTCGCGCCGTCGCAGTAGTGGCAAGGGTAAATTCCACCACCCGGCGAAGACCACCGCCGATGACAGTTTTTTTTCCACCGTCTACAAGGAGATCCAGGCAATCGTCCAAGACTCCTCTGCCGCCGCCATTGATCGCCATTTGATTGTGGTATAGCGCCAAGATCTAATGTCCTCTTATAGTCTTCAATTAATGACATCTTTCTTTTCTTCACTTTTTATCCCAAAATCTAACCATCGATATAAATAAATGGGAAAAACTAAATGGGAAGGGAAAAAAACGACCTTTTTCTTTATTTAATATTTAAAATTAAATGAAAAATGATAAAAAATTAAATAATCCTACCATGTCAGCATTTAGGCCCGAACGTGATAAAAATTGACCTTATTTAATGAAATTTGAAACTTAGAAGACGTGATTTGATGTCAGCCATCATCGCGTACCCTTTGTAGAAGATGGTCAACATAATGGACAAAAAATGAAATCATCTCCATGGGGAATGCAAAGAAGAGATAGGAGGGGTGATGTCCTTGCTTGTTTTATAAGATATATTTTATGAGGATGAAAATTATGAGGATGAAAATTATTGAATGAAATGTGAAAATTATGAGGATGAAATCATTTTAATAAATTAACTTCTGTTGACATACTTAATGTTATGAGAATGAAAATTATTGAATGGAAAGTAGAAGAATGTGATTGAGAATTTTTTGAAGATATTTACAGAGCATTTTGGGTAAAAACATATGATTGTTAAGTAAAACATACCCATTGAACTCTGAGTGCGGGCTCAGGGGGTACCATAGCGGGCATAATTGGCATAGAAAGGGCCGAGGATGGTTCAATTTGGGATAAAGGTGCTACCTTTTGCTTTATAGGCAAGGGGCGGGGCGAAATTGACAAGAAAGATGATAAGGAGCAGGCCGGGTTATTTGATTCTGAAAGGAGATACCGGACTGCTAAGATGTGGGCCTAAGTGGGCTACAATAATTATATTTAGATTATTGGGCCCTTATTTAGTCATTCCCATTTAATTGTTACATTAGTTTATTTGTGTTAATGGTCAACCCCCCAATGGTTAAACAAAGCAAGAATTACATTTTCTTTACCTACCATTCATCTCCCCTAATCTCTATTCTTCCTTCATTTCTTCATCTAATTACATTTATTATACATCAAATTACACCAAAAATTGAACATATTACAATAATATAACATTTAGTATCCAGAGCCCATCTTTCCTTGGCCATGGAAGAGGGTACATGATTGAAAGACCATCAAGAAATGCAAAAGAAATTCAAAATCATCTTCCAGGAAGAAAATCTGAAGAGAGTAGCTAAAGATCAAGAAACACAGGAGCAATTTACTGGGATCTATACAGAGATGCAAGAAATAAGAACAGGTTTCATTAAAAACTTGATCACTGATTTGCACAATTTTGTACATGTTTTTGTTACCTTTTTGTGTCGTGACCAAATGTGTTTCGCTTGCATTTTGTCGGAGTTAGGAGTCTATTAGGCTTATTTTGTTAGTTTTAGGTTTTGTAGCTTTTGCGCGGTTTCTATTATGTTTTTCCGTATATTTTCACTCCTTTTATGTTTATGGCTGTAGAAAACAAAGCGGGACCCGCACACGCTTATGACTCGTTATATGACGGACAAGCAAAGATATGCAAGGGAAAACAACGTGAATAAGAGATGACAACCGACATGTTTTGGAGTGAAAAATGAGAAAACTGAGCCGGAAGCAACTGAAATCGACGGCCATGCCAAACGATCGACTACTCGACATAGGCTGGGATGTTTAAACAGACAAGCAGTCGATCGACTGCCTTCCATTCAATCGACAGATTGTTGATCGACTGAATCTAACCGATCGACAGGCAGTTGATTGACTGAAACGCTGCCGATCGACTACCTCGTGTTAAATTTTGCGATTTTTTAGCGTTTTTGATGATTTTGCACCTGTGACTCTAAATATAAATCCCAACCTTCTCTCCACAAACCTTATCCTCTCCTTGGATGATTTTGAACTTGTTCAATCTCCTCCAAGCCCCTTTTACTATTCCAATTCATTTTTTTAACCATAGCTCATAATCTTAGAGTAGTTTTATGTAGTTGTTCTTAGCAAGTTGTTGGAGAAGGTGACATCTCTTTCAATTGTGGAGTTTATTTTGGTGAAGTTGTACTCTATCTTTTGCATATTGTAACAAACCTTTGAGATTTGTTTTGAGTTAGTTGGTAGTAATCTTTCCCCTTTATATTATGTGTTGTTCTTTTGTTGTAACAATTGCTTTTGTGTTGGTTATTAGATTTTAGTTCATGTTGTTTTCATTGACTCTCAAGTCCTCAACTTAATCTTCTCGAAAATTTAATGTACTTCGTGCAAAACTCTATTGAATCACCCTTTGAAGCTTTTTACCCTATTTGTCTAAACAAACCTTTCGTCTTTGAAAGACATATGGCCTTTCCTTTTTAATTTGGTTGACTTCTTCATATCTAATGTTCATTGACCCATCTGAATTTCAAGTCTTGACTTCCCTCCATTTTCTCTTTTGAAGAATTTGCAAGCTTCTTCTCTTTTAGTAGTTTTCAATATATTATAAGTTTAACTAGGTTTTAATTAATTATCTTAACTTAGCTACTTTTAAAAAAGCTTTCAAGATTTATTAACATTTTCCTTAGTTTAGTGTTTTCAACATTTTAATTTCAATTCAAGCATTAGCATAAAAATGAAACTCAAACTCAACCAAATGACTTATTTCTTTCTTAGAGTAGATTAGTGTAATCTATACTAACAAGAGATTAACTAAAATCACCGATTGACGATAATACCTATTCTCGGGAGACACGGCTCGGTATTCAACTTACCACTCTATAATAGACTTCGTATTATTGCGTAGACGATTTCTAAAACTAGAGTGCTAAGAAATCATCGATCAATATTTGGTGCCGTTGTCGTGTATAGAGTAAGGCTAATGGTGTTCTTAATTTAATATTTAGATTAGTGTATTACATTCGATACCCTTAATCTTTTGGTCAGCATTGTGCATGCAAGTTAGGTGATCACTCGAACGAGAGTTGACCCCACTTTTGCCCAATCCCAAGATGTTGAGACGAGATGCACGATCCGCGAGATATCAAGATATGTTTGACACCCCGCCTTTTAAACCATTACCCCCGGTGCTAGACGAGCGAATGATGACCAACTCATTCGAGAATCTGAATCCACCCGCCAACATTCACGAAAATCAAGGGATTCCTCCACCACAAGCATCATCTAGGACCGCATCATCACCTCACGGCCCGCCACCACAAGCTTCTCAACCAGCGTATGGAATGCCACTTGACAAAGGGGGGAATGGTTTTACAAATCAAGACCCTCAAAGATCGAACGACCCATTTCACGGCCTTTACTCTCCGTCTCATGCTCGTGTGCCGACACCCGAGCCACAACTTCAAGTCTCACCATGCTCAGATCCATCGTGACAAGGAAACCAATTCTACGGCCCACATTACCAAGGCCGATCGTCTATGGCCTACCATACCAACACACGATCATGAACGGGGCTCATTTTTAACCACAATTTCAAGCATCGAGGCCACATTACCAAGGGCCGCACTTCACCACTCCTCACATTTAAGAGCCTCGATCCCACATCCGACCGGGCCCATGCCTTGATTCCGAAATTCAATTCCTCAAGAGCTTCTACGAGTGCCAGCCGTCAATGAGAATCCGTACACTGCGCAAGATTCGGGTGGCCATCCTTTTTCCATGACCAATGGAGGCCCTAAAAATAGCATCAAGGAGGTGTTGAGGCCGTAAATAGGTGACTTTTACTCATGCATCCGACTAAGTACCGAGGCCCTTGAGTATGACTTATGGACGATCGATATAAACCGGGTACCGTCTTTCCATGGACCACCGCATGAGGACGCTCTCCACTTCCTTTGGATTTTCTCCTACACCGTGTTAAGATTTCCGCGACAAGGGATACATATCGACCAAATCAAGATGCGATGCTTTCCATACACGATGAGAGATAAGGTTGTCGATTGGCTCATGACTTTACCGGACGACTCCCTCACCAATTGGCACATGGTGACTGAGATATTTGTAGAAGAGTACTACTCCCAAGACAAGACAAACGAGTTCTTAGCGAAGATTGCCTTGTTCTATCAAGCAAGCGATGAGACCTTTTACGAAGCATGGGAGCGTTTCAAGGGCTATCTTACCAAGTGCCCTCACCGTCGTTTAACCGGTGATTTCTTTAACGAATTCTTCAACAAAGGATTGACATTTGCGTCTAAGCAGATGGTGAATAATGCCGTCGGAGGAAACCTCACCGGCTGCTCGACGAGGGAACTATATGACATCTTCATGAATATGGACGCCGATGATCACAAAATGACTATATTGGAGTGAAAGGATCCATTGGGATAAGTATCGACCAAGGATAAGTTAGAGTGGGCCCGTAAGATTGCCGACCTCGAGAGTCAAGTGGCTTCTCTCACCAAGCTCTACTCGGGTTCGATGGAGACGTGCACCACGTGTGACATCTTAGGTGATGGAGCTAGTGTGTTCCTGAAGGTTTATGGGCAACCAAGCGAGTTTGATGAGCAAGTGTTCGTGGTTCAAGGCTACCAAGCCCAATTAAGTGGGACCCTACGTCACAACGATCCATATTCTCCAACTAATAACCCCGGGTGGAGGAACCACCCTACCTTTAGGTGGAGGGACACGTCCAATGCTCAAAGTCTACATGGGCCTCTAATGCAACAACCACGTACTCAAGTCCCGTTCAACGCACGACCAACTTTCCTGTCTCCTCAAGCTTCATTCCTGGCTCCTTAAGATCCTTTGGCATCACATCAACCAAGCATGGAGTCCATCTTGACCGAACTTTTGGGTTATATCCAACAATTGAAAAAATAGCTCGCGAGTTTTGAAACACAAGTAGGGTAAGTGGCGACAGATGTAAACGAGCTTAATCGGGCCCGCGACAAAGGATAGCTACCAAGTGAACCGGATCAAGCTTAATCCGTAACTATTCTTCGAAGTGGCAAGGTGGTAGATAAAAAAGTTGCCCATCCCGATGATGACCCCTTACCCTCGCTTCAGGTTCAAGACGATTTGACCACGCAAGATTTGGACGTGCCCGTAGCCACTCCTAACCCACCCACATCCTTTTCAAGTGGTGAAAACTGAGGCTACCAGGGGACTACACAAATCCGCGATGCCATACCGACCACCGATCCCATATTCCAGCAGTATCCGACCGATGAAGCAAGTCGCCAAATTCCTTGAATTGTACAAGATATTGTTGAAGGTTAACGTAAATCTTCCTTTGCTCGATATTATCCGAAATGTGCCCGCTACACGAGGTTTTTCAAGGAGTTGACATCCAAGAAAAGACGGTTCGAGGACAATGAGAAGGTGTGTATATCAAACGCGTTGAGCATCGTCTATAGCAACCCTCTTCCACCTAAGGAGGGCGATCTAGTAAGTTTTTGTATCAAGATCACTCTCAGAAATGGCAAGGAAATGCAAATGATGCTAGACCTCAGCGCGGAAATTAATTTGATGCCCTACTCCATTTTCAAACAATTAGAGTTTGGCGATCTCAAAGAAACAAGGATGTGCTTATAATTGGCCGACCGATCAATCCGGTACCCGAAGGGGATAGTCGAATAGGTGTTCGTGCAAGTAGGTGGCCTCATAGTCCCCGTGGATTTCATGATTTTTGATGTCGGAGAAGTGAGCAATGAAAGTCATGGGCACACGATCTTGCTTGGACGACCATTTATGGCAACTACGAATGCATTGATAGACGTGAAGAATGGGAAGTTGAAGTTCTTGATTTTGGGGTACACGGTGATGTATTCGATCAATGACTTGAGTGTCGTTCCTCCCTCCTCTTTTAAAGATGATTGTTCGATGATTGACCCGATTGAAGAAGTAGTTGAGGAGGTATATAAGGAAGTTGTTGTTGATGGTCGGTACTCCCCGAAGGAGAATCCGTGCTGAACGAATTAGGCTGACATGGATTAGTGGCTAAGTTCCGAAGAGACCGAGCAAGGTAACGATCGAGCTAAAGGCATGCTGCCGAACAGACTGGCGCTGAGCTGTCGAGAACCGCGCCGAGCAGGGGTTTGCCTAGGAGATGGCGAACACACCGTGCCACTCGCCGGGCATTTTTGCCCGAGGGTGCGGAACAGACCGGCGCCGAGCTGCCGAACTCGATCCTTGTGCCGAGCAGAGCTTCGCCTAAGAATAGATGAGTCCCCCGCGACACATGCCGGGCATCCTCGCCTAGAGATGCCGGCTTGAGGTAGCGCCGAGCTGGCGGACTCGGCAAGCCTGCCGAGCAGGGTCCCGTGTCGCCGAGCAGGGTAGCTTGAGCCCGTGACGCATGCCGGGCATCCTCGCCTAGAGATGCCGACCAGAGGTAGTGCCGAGCTCGCGGACTCGGCAAGCTTGCCGAGCAGAAATGCCTACCCGCCGAGTACGCCCGCGCAGTCCCATTAGGCGCGGACAAGCGCTGCCGGGCCGAATCGACGTCGAGTAGGGCCGAGCTCGGCACTATGCCTAGTTGAACGAATAGCGTGCGGGCACTGCCCAAGCTGCCCACGCAACAGTGCCTGACCAAACTCGAGGCCGATTGCCGAGCTGTACGAGCAGGTCGGCACTGCCCGCTGGGAGCTCTCGAGCCAGGTATTTCGAGCAAAATGACCCCCACCCACCAAGCTCGGGTGTCTCGCCGACCAGGATGAGCTCGGTTAAGGAATATGACACCTAGGTTAGCTCATACTCAACCATTCAGTGATTCCAACAGGTCTAACCGTGAGCTTCGGCTCACGAGAATGGATTAGTTCGAGTTGATAAATGTATGAGCTCGGCACCATGCCGAGCAGAAATGTCACCATGGGAACCGACCTCTTCGCGTGACCTCTGAAAGCTCTCACCCGTAGGCGCCGAGCAGAGCAATGCCGAGCTGCCGAGCTCGGCGTCGCGCCGAATAGAAAAGGAACTCGACTGCATCAAGTGCTCTCGTCCGGAGGGGGCCGAGCAGGATGAGCTCGGCTACCCTGCCGACCAAGGGCGAGCACCTCGAAGGAATGTAACATCTGGACTAGCTCATTTCCAACCAGTCGTCGGTCTCAACCGGCCTAACTGTGATACTTAACTGACGAATCCAGATTACTTCGCATTCAGAAATATCCGAGTTCGACATTAAGTCGGCGGAGAATGTCTGAGGTCGGCATTGAGGCGGTGGATACGAGAGCAAATATTTTTGAAGACCAATAGGAGAGTGACAGGTGTCTAATTAGGGTTTCAATGGAAAACTATAAATAGCCTCTCCAAGAGAGAGAGAAGGATCCCCAATTTTTTTAGAGAGAGAGAAACAGAAAGAGCTTTAAAGAGAGAAATCTTGTATTTCAAGGTCAAGCACCTGTAAAAAGGGTCCGGCTAAGGCCGATCCGAACTGATTTTGTGGAATAAAAGTCATGCACTTTTTCCCACTCGTTTCTGCTATTTGATTGCTGTTCTTCTTACTATTTTTGGTTTTGTATTGGTTGTGTTAAACTTAACATCAACAAATGGCGCTAGAAGAAGGTCTCTTGTGATCTGCAGTCCCACGTGCTCAATCAGCTCTTCGACTTTCGTCTTTTGTTTTTTGGCCCGGTTTTTCATTTTTTGTGAAGAATTGAACCTTAGCTCTTCGTCACATTTGAGTTTGGTAAAGAAAAAAGGAGAAATTTCTGCTCATCCCACTTTTCAGCATGGATCCTTCAGAGAGTTCAAGGAGAAATCCTGGTAAGGAGCGCCAGGAAAAGACTGTCCAATCGGGCCCGAACGAGCTCGACCCAGAACAGGTCAGATCGTTCATGCAGCACCCTGCTTTTGCCAATGAATTTGAGGAGATGATAAAAAAAGCAGCAAAGTCAATCCTAACACCTGAAGCTCTGGTCGGCAACCCTAGGAATGTTGACATTCGGGAAGGTCAAGCAGAGTCAGATCCGGCTCGGGAGGCAACAAAGAAAAATGGGAAAAGAAGGCTGGAGGAAGAGGCTGAGCCGAACGCCAAGAGCAGGCTTGATAGACTTCCCATCGCACGCCGCCTCACATTCTCTTCCCCTCAAAACATATTTGCCCGGCTCAGAAAGACAACCAGCAAAGCACGAGAGGATCTCCCAGTGAGGTCGGCCAACAGCAAAAGCATGGCCGTGAGCATCCCAGGCAAGCCAAACGATGAATTGGCCGATTTGAAGTTTCTGAAGCAAAAGATTGCCGAGCTGGAGGCCAAGCAAACCACCCCCCGGTCCAACCCACATACCCGATCTCGCGACCGATTATGACCAGCTCGGCGTGTGACGACGAGTCCCCCCTATATGTCCAAATTCTATCTGAGCCGTTAGAAGGAAAGCTGAAAATACCTCCAATTGCTTTGTACAAAGGAAGCAGCTGATTTGCATCTTTTTGTACATATTTTCATTACCGTTTTTGTTTCACGTTGCGTGTTTTTTGCTTGCTTTTTGTTGATTTAGGAGTCGGGTTGGCCATTGTTTCATATTTCTAGATTTTCTTAGTTTTTGTACGTTTTAGTATTGATTTTCGTAGTTTTTCACCTTTCCATTTTTCTTGGCCGTAGGACGTCCAAGTGGGGCCCACGCTCATTTGGCATCATTGATACTCGACTTGGAAATGGAAGGACAAAGCAAGAAAGCGCAACGAACGAGGTTCGATAAACCGGCGGACGCAAAAAGAACGAGAAATCGAGCTGGGCACTGGAATCCAGTCGGCCGACTGATTGTTCAGTCGATCGACTGACTTTGTAGTCGATCAACTGAACCGGCAAAATCGACTGGATTCCAGGGAATTTTGGCATTTTGGACAACGCAGTCGATCGACTACCTACTTGGCCGATCGACTGCTGTCGATCGATTGGGTCCTCCGAAGATCGACTGAATTCCAGGGCTTTTGGCCGCTTTTGACGATCAATCGATCGACTGCTTTTTCAGTCGATCGACTGAAGAATTTATAGGAATTAAAATGAGCAAAATATGTAAAGGACAATGTTTTTCTGGTTTGGAGAGCTTCCTTGGGGAAGAAAGCCACTCTAGAGCAAGTTGTATTATTGAAATGACGTCTGATTACTTATTTCTTCAAAAATCCTGCATCTCAGTCGATCGACTGAAAAAGCAGTCGATCGACTGGCAGTGGATCGATTGCCGACATGGCCGATCGACTGCCAGTCGATCGACTGAAAAGCAGGATTTTTGAAGAAATAAGTAATCAAACGTCATTTCAATCATACAACTTGCTCCAGAGTGGCTTTCTTCCCCAAGGAAGCTCTCCAAACCGGAAAAACATTGTCCTTTACATATTTTGCTCATTTTAATTCCTATAAATTCTAACAATTAGTTGTAGATTAGCTAAGCTTAGATCTTAGTTGTTTAATGTTCAAGCTTAGTTTTAAGTTTCCTTTGTGAAGAATCATTCAGCTTTCAAGCTTTCCTCCTTCAAGCTTTTGTAATCACATACATCTGGTAATATCTTTCTATAATCTAGTTTTATTTTCATGTTATTCCTTTTTAATATTGTGTTATGTCTTGGATCATAGTTTAGTGTTTCTTTTGCTTAACAAACTTTCAATTACATTTTATAGCTTTCTAGCTTTTGCACTTATGCTTTTAAGTTGATAAGTTGTTTAGATCAATCTTTAAGTTTGTAAAAGTTTTATAAAATCTTATTTTCCTTTATAAACCTTTAATTAAATGCTAAGTTAATTTTGTTGACTTATTCAAATAAGTTGACTTTAATTTTCCCTCCATTTTCCTAATTTCAAATTATTAGATTTTAATAGTTAATTAGTTTAGGTTGATCGTTTTTAATATAAGCTTTAATTTCCTTTAAGWGCTTTTCATGTTTTTAATTCTTAAGTTTCAATTTAATTCTTAGTTATAAAAACCGAACAATGACTATCGCTTTCTTAGGTTAAATTAGTTTAAGCAAAACCGACGATAAGAACAACTGAGAAACCGAAAGCCGATCACATCCATCCTCGAGAGACACGACTCGGGACAACTTACCGCATCTACAATCGACTCCGTACTATTACGGAGACGATTCTTAGAGCGCAAGGAAATCCTCGATCAAATTTTGGCGCCGTTGCCGGGGATGGATTAAGGCCAATGGCATTCTTAATTATTCTTATTGTCGTCGTAAATAGTAGTTAGTTAATTATTTTACATTCGATACGCGTAATCTTTTGTCATTTGTTGTGTGTGCAGGGTAGGTCCCATGTCCCGTTACCTCCGCTAGTATCACCAATAATCGAGAAGCGAACGATGGAAACCCTGCTCGAGAACTAGATTCCGCCCGCCCACACTCTAAACGGTCAAAGGATGCCTCCACCGCTTGATTGATTTGGCCGAGGATGGCAAACTACCGAGCTAGTTTGCCATACGACAACCCTTACACCGAAACTACCGAATATCCAAATCCATACACCACTCCCGAATATGACGACTCGTATGCTTCGATCGGGAAAGAATGGATCTCCTCTTCCGATTCACCTCCATTTTCATATCCCCATAACCCGAGCATAGATCCGTATGCACCGACTAGTGATCCCTTTTATCTGGGTTATGACGATCCATATGTTCCACTCGCCCTTCCGTCGAGCTACGATTCTTACTATCTTCCCACCTCGAGCTCGTATACCGTGAGCGATGACCCTTATACCTCACTCTTCCAAGATTCGTCTACGTCCCAACTCCTGGACGTTGAGTCTCTCTTAACCGAGCTCATGGAAAGCCTCGCTCGCATGGAGACCCACGCTAAGAAAATGGCCAATGACGTGGGTGAGCTTAACAAACCGTGCCTCGACGAGATTCCCTTCTTTGATGAGGCGGTGCCCACGGTCGTTGATGGTAATTCGAGATTTGACGATCTTTCGGAAGGTGAGCGCTATGAGGTAGATATAGAGAACGAGGAGAATGGGTCGGAAAACAACGTCACCCCTCTCGGGTATTGTGAAGAGGTTGTAGTGAAAAGTGAGGAGGTGTTATCTTTGGGGCCTCCGATGGCACTCGGATTGTCGAGCTTACCTGCTTTAGGCGAGGAAGATGTAGTTGTGCCGGCCTTGGAGGATGTGGAGTTGATCGAGCCTCTTTCTCCGCCACCCAAAACTTTATTACTACTTAAACAAGAGGAGGTGGAAGAGGACGAGGAAGATGTGTTGGGTCCTACTATCTCGTACCCGATTACGACTATTTCTAAAGTTGAGAGAAAGGAGACGACGGTTTGGAAAATGGAGAAGCACGTCGACCCATTTTGGGATAATCACGTCTCGGTGATCGACTACTCACGCTTACGACCACCGAAGCAAGCCCACGTTCTTGATGTCTCGATCTTCCAACTTGCCCGACGAGACCGCCTTGGTGATTCTGATCACCCGGTGTGTCTACTCGAGAACACCAAGGCGTGGAATGATCGTTACCTGTTCTTGGATCCTGGATAACATTTTCGTATAATCATCGAGCGAACGACGTAAACCAAACGCGCTACGTGGGAGGCAACCCACGACTTTCTAACTCTCTTCTTGTTTTTCTTTTAATTTAGTGTATATTCCATCTCTCAATAGTGTTAATGGAGTTTTTGGGGTTTGTGTAGGTCCAGTCCTGAAGTTTTGGGTGAAAACAGGATCAAAATCGGAGTAGACTGCTGGAATGCAGTCGATCGACTGCATATCTAGTCGATCGACGGGAATGACTGTCGATCGACTGCACAATCGACTGACGTGATCAAATCGACTGGATTCCAGAACTTTTTAAGCTTTTTGCAAGATCAGTCGATCGACTGGTCATTTGCTGATCGACAGCCAGTCGATCGACTGTCGCCCGATCGACTGCAACGGCGGAATCGACTGGATTCCAGGGACTTTCGCACTTTTTGACAAGAGAAGTTGATCGACTGTCGGCAGTCGATCGACTGCAGTCGATCGACCGAGGAGTGCAGTCGATCGACTGCCCTGACTGCCCAGAGACCAGCAGGCTTATATAAACCAGTCGATCGGCGTCTCCTTTTCTCCACCAGAAAATCGACCAAGAGAGTAGAAAAATAAAAAAAAAAGAGAAAAAGACGCCAAATATAAAAAAAAAATAGAAAAGAGAGAAAGATAGAGAATCGACTCTAGTCGATCGACAGGCAAAGTTTACGCGGGAATTCTTGTTTTTCGTTACCTTCTCCTTTCAAAATTCTCCTGGGATTGTTCGATTCCTCCGTCTCTTTTCCGAATCAGATTCGAGGTAATTCGCTTGAGCCGATATCTTTGGGAACTTTGCTAATTGTTGGTTGTTTGATTGGGTAGGGATTGGAGCCTTTGTTCTTTTGATTTCCTTCTTTCAAAACTCCTGCCCACAACGTGCTCGATATATTGCCCCAAAGAACTTTCAATTTTCATTTTCGTCGTTTCTCCGTCGTTTTTCATTCGTGTTGTTTTTGAGACCTCCCTAATACGACCCCGACTACCTTCATCCCCTTTTTCACCATTTACAATGGCCGGCTATTCCTCCGATGACGATGTTTTCGGCCTTCCCCAATACCCCGATATCGCCGGAAACTACGGCGCCCCCTTCCCAATCTATACCACCTACGAGGGGGAACTTTTTCAAAATCTTTCCCAGCAACACTTCGCTACCCCTTGGTTCATAAACATTGATCGATTAGAGGAATGGGTGGCGAACAGGGATTTTGATGGTTTCGGCACGCGTCTATTACATTTCATCGACGCGATGAACGGCCGAACGTTCGCGTTATTCCGGGAACCGGCTTATCAGGAGCTAGTGCTCCAGTTCTTCACTACGTACCAAGAGACTGACGACGGGGGTTTGAATGTCCGTTGTGGGGGAATTATGCACCGGATCGATCAGGGGGTGCTCCAAGGTGTGCTCGGGCTTGACTGCCAAAAATATTCGTACACGCAGTTGCCCGGTTTTCACGCGGATGAGTTTTGGCAGAGTATCACGAGTGGACGTGGTACCCGTGATCGTTACTCGGCATCGTCCATCAAAGATTTGGCTCTACTTGGGGCCTACAAGTTCTTCGCCCACGTCATGATGGGCAGGCATGAGAGCACCAACCTCACCCACCACGAGGTATACGTGCTTTGGTGCTTATCGAATGGACATTCGGTCCCGTTCTTTCCGTTGATCCGTGGGCAAATTCGAGGGATATGGAAAACAAGGGGAGGAAGCGTCGCACGTGTCGGCATGGGGCCGATGATCACCATACTTGCCCGTTACTTCGGGTTTGAGGCCGAGACGGCCAACATGACGAGGGTCGATCTCTTGGAATTAACGTTCAAAACGCCGAGAGCCCCGACGAACCTGGCGAGCCAAATCCAAGACGCCAACGCCACCGGGAGAATGAACGAGGCGAGGCCGGTGACGTCCCGAAAGCCGGTTCGGGCGCACCTTTCGGAGAAGGCACGAGCCAAGCGGCAGTCCCTCAGTACGGAGGTCCGAGCACCGGCTCGGGTCCCGAGATGGGTTGGAGCGATTTCCAACAGGCCGTGTTTTCTTGCTTCGACCAGCTCAACGTCCGTTTTGACCGGCTCGACGAGGGGCAGGCACGAAA
>BMAC01000107.1:1170933-1209294 GCA_014905375.1 Phtheirospermum japonicum
AAGGTGGGGCCGACGGTGGGCCAACGGCGGCGGCGGCGCTAGTGGCCGATTGGCTTGCGGTTGATTCGGGCGGTGGTGGTGCGGAGATTGTTGGCTGCGGGTGGCGATGGTTTGCCGTGGGTTTCAGTCGGGCTTTGCCGTGGTGGGGTGGCTGTCGACGGAGGGTTTGGGTTGGTTTCGGGCTTGACTTCGGGCTGTAAGGTGGCTGTGGTTGTTGTGTGGCTGAGTCGGCAGGTGGCTGCGCCTCGGCTATGGGTATTCGTCGGAGTTGGCGATTCGGGTGATATTGGCAGGAGCGATGGTTCGGGATTCGTGGCCGGGATGGTTGGCGACGATTGATGCCTTGGCTGGTGTCGGGTTAGGATTTGGCCGATTTGGGCGACGTTGTTGTGGCTGTCGGCGACTGGGAGTTGGGCCGTGGTGACGTTGGCTTGGACTGCGGCTCGGCTGGTTCTCGTGGGTGATGTTTGGCTGGGAATCGCCGGGACGTTGGCGATTTATGAAGTTTGGCTATGACGATGGTTTGGGAATTCGTTTGGGTTTGACGGTTGGTCTGGGAAAATTGGTGGAAGAGATAGTTGGAGAAAAGGCCATTGATCGGCTGCCGAAAACAAGATTGTGTTCTTCGGAAGAAAAAAAAAATAGAATAACAAAAGGGGGATTTACCTCTTGCGGCCGTACACTGTGAAACAAAAAAAAAAAGACTGCAATTGGTTGGATTCTTTATAAACTAAAGATGGTCTTTAATTTAGGAAAGTTAGGGTAGGGTCTTGGTGGGCTAGGCTAGCAATTGGACTTCGATTGGGCTTGTTTTCAAGTCCGAGAATAAAACGATCCACTAGACGACTTAAATTTAAACCTAAAATAATTCCGTGAACGACCCAATAGTATTTTAAATAAAAAAATAATAATAATAATAATTTTAATATATATAAATTATAATAATCTTAGTAATCGAGAATATTTCATAGACGACTTAATAGTAATTTAAATAAATAATTAAATTACTAAATAATTATAATAATTTATTAGAAGTTGATATTATAATTTTATTTGAAAACGAACTATAATTTTCGCTTAATTAGAGTTCTTAGATTATTTAAACTAAAATCTATTAATTTGATTATAATGAGATTTTAAAATAAATTTTAGATACCTTATATAGAATACAACTATAATATAATAGTCTCTAAAATTGAGGTATAATATATTAAACAATCGCACTAGAAATTTTTATTATATAGAGTTTATTAAATCATTTAGAACTAAAGTATAAAATAATTTTATAGTGACGAGATTGGGACTAAGATTATTTTTAAATGCATGATTGTAATTAAAAAGGAGGATTTTTGAAAAAATAAGTAATCAGACGTCATTTCAATCATACAACTTGCTCCAGAGTGGCTTTCTTCCCCAAGGATGCTCTCCAAACCAGAAAAACATTGTCCTTTACATATTTTGCTCATTTTAATTCCTATAAATTCTAGCAATTAGTTGTAGATTAGCTAAGCTTAGATCTTAGTTGTTTAATGTTCAAGCTTAGTTTTAAGTTTCCTTTGTGAAGAATCATTCAGCTTTCAAGCTTTCCTCCTTCAAGCTTTTGTAATCACATACATCTGGTAATATCTTTCTATAATCTAGTTTTATTTTCATGTTATTCCTTTTTAATATTGTGTTATGTCTTGGATCATAGTTTAGTATTTCTTTTGCTTAACAAACTTTCAATTACATTTTAGAGCTTTCTAGCTTTTGAACTTATGCTTTTAAGGTGATAAGTTGTTTAGATCAATCTTTAAGTTTGTAAAAGTTTTATAAAATCTTCTTTTGCTTTAAAAACCTTTAATTAAATGCTAAGTTAATTTTGTTGACTTATTCAAATAAGTTGACTTTAATTTTCCTTCCATTTTCCTAATTTCAAATTATTAGGTTTTAATAGTTAATTAGTTTAGGTTGATCGTTTTTAATATAAGCTTTAATTTCCTTTAAGAGCTTTTCATGTTTTTAATTCTTAAGTTTCAATTTAATTCTTAGTTATAAAAAGCGAACAATGACTATCGCTTTCTTAGGTTAAATTAGTTTAAGCAAAACCGACGATAAGAACAACTGAGAAACCGAAAGCCGATCACATCCATCCTCGAGAGACACGACTCGGGACAACTTACCGCATCTACAATCGACTCCGTACTATTGCGGAGATGATTCTTAGAGCGCTAGGAAATCCTCGATCAGCAGCGACCCCGATTCACACCTGAGCCATTACCAGAACTACATGGACATGCTCGGCGCGTCTGACACTTACAGATGCCGAATGTTCTATATGACCCTGGACGAAGTCCTTCTGAGGTGTTATCGGTCCCTTCCACGTCATTCAATCTGTTCATGGCCGCAGTTGAGGTCCTCGTTCCGAGGACACTTTATGGTTTCCAAAGCCACCGTCGCACCCAAGAGAGCTATCGCGACTATAGTGCAGCAGCCAAATGAGTCATTGAAGAGCTACATAGCAAGGTTCACAAAGCAAGTCTCAGAATCTCAGCCGTGTGGCGATGAAGCCTTGCTCATCCTAGCTCAGAACGGATTGTCGGATAATTCCTTCTTCAAATGGGTAAATAACCAGCAAGACCCGCAAACCTTCCAAGAATTCCTCGCTCTGTCCGCATCACAAATCGAAGCCGAACAGAATATAACGAGGTCTACTCGATGGCGGCGGCCACAATTTTCGAGAGGATCAAAGACCTGGATATTCTCCCCCCAGCTCGGCCGATCAAGAAAGACCCTTCCTTGCTGGACAAAAAGAGGTTCTGCAGGTACCACGTATCGATCGGGCACAACACAGAAGAGTGCCACGATTTAGTCCATGCCCTGATCAAAGTTTGTGATGATCGGAACCTGCTGCCGTTCTCAAAGAATCATCAAGTCCGGCAAGAACGAAGAGGAAACAATCAGCCACCCCCACCACCACCTGCGGGGGCCGGGGCTCCGCGAGAAATCCTGACCTTCATTAATACGAGCCGAGCTGAGGAAGAGATTTCGAATAGGAAGAGGAAGATCCTGATCAGAGAGGCTAGGAGATCAATTCAAAAAACGAAAGTCATGAGATCTGACGTTTTTCATTTCGATGACCAATCAGATGAAGAGGACAAGCTTGTATCATCCTTCACCTTTCACGACTCATATGCAGCCCCACTGGATCATCCCCACTTAGATTCCCTCGTCATTATCGTGCCCATCCTTGGAATCCGAACTCATCGAGTCCTCGTAGACCCTGGAGCGTACGCAAGCATAATCTACCTGCCAGCCTTCCGAAGGAATACATCGAGCCATGTGAGGACAGGATCAGGGGGATCAGTGGAGGCTATGTGCAGACTCTTTTCCAGGTAAAACTATCTGTGGAGTTCGGCACCGGAGAAGAAAAAAGGACAATCCTCAAAACTTTCAAAGTGATTGATGTCCCAAGCGATTACAACGCCCTTATTGGCAGACCAGCTGTTTATGACCTCAAAGGCGCGATGTCAGTCTACCACTACTCGATGAAATTCCCAGGCGTCTTAGGCGAATGCGAGCATCGAGGAGATCAGGTAGCCGCCTGAGAATGCAGCTGGTCGATCAGGCCAAAGAAAATCAACGTGGTTGAGCAGATGAACGAAGAGCGGAGAGAACCAAACAAAGAAGCAGACAAAGAGTTGGGAAACAAGGGTGTGATGAGCTCAGAAACAGCCGCCGACCTCACAGAAGGAGAAATGGAGAGAAGACCGAGCTATGATCAAGGTACCAGCAAAAACGCCGAGCTCGGTCAAACCGAACAGAGAAAGAAAAAGGAAGGAGAGGAGCTTTCTTGGAAGGAGTGCCGAACAGAAAAAGAACTGGAAAAACAAGTTTAGAAAACCGAGCTCAAGTCTGTCGAGCAGGAGGACGCCGATCTAAGCAGGGACCGAGGTCGGCGCCCGGGGAAAGAACAAGTGTGGGAGCTCAAAAATGTCAAAAACCGAACAGAGAACGCCGACCTGGAGATCAGGGTCGGCCTGAAAAAGATTGAGGATGAACTGGATCCACGGAAGCCAAGCTTGAAGAGAAAGGCTACCCACGCTGAGCCTGTGGACGAGTTAGACTGGGTATCGCTCGACGAACTCGACCCAAACAAATAAGTTCGGGTCGGCCAAGACCTCAAGGAGCCCGTCAGGTCTGAGTTGATAAGCTTTCTGAAAGTAAATCAAGACGTCTTCGCCTGGACACACGCTGATATGCAAGGCATCGACCCTGAGCAATCTTGCCATAGACTCAACATAGATAAGAATGTCAGGTCGGTGATACAGAATAGGAGAAAACTCCGCCCGGACCGATACGAGGCGCTGGAGTTGGAAGTCGTGAAGCTCCTCGACAACAAGTTCATCCATGAGGTCAGATACCCGGTCTGGGTGGCTAATCCTATTCTTGTCAAGAAGCAAACATGCCAGTGGCGGCTATGCATTGATTTTTCTGATCTCAACAAGGCTTGCCCCAAGGACAGCTATCCGCTCCCTCACATTGACTATATGGTGGACGCAACCGCGGGACATGAACTGATGAGTTTCATGGATGCTTACTCAGGGTACAATCAAATACCTATGCACCCAGAAGACAAGGAACACACATCGTTCTACTCGGCGAGAGGTCTCTACTGCTACACAATGATGCCCTTTGGCCTGAAGAARGSTGGGGCTACCTATCAGCGCTTAGTTAATAAAATGTTTGCTAGTATGATAGGAAAGACTATGGAAGTCTATGTAGATGACATGCTCGTCAAATCCTTGTACTCAATTGATCACATTGAAGGTCTGAATAAAATGTTCTCAGTTTTGCGTGTTTACCGAATGATGTTAAATCCAAAGAAATGCTCATTTGGATTTAGCTCAGGAAAATTTTTAGGATACATGGTAAGCCAGAGAGGCATTGAAGCCAACCCAGGTAAAATCCGAGCTATAACTGAATTACAACCGCCCAAAAGCATAAAGCAAGTACAAAGCTTAACCAGTAAAATGGCCGCCCTGAACCGTTTTATATCCAGATCTACAGATAAGTGCAAACCCTTTTTCGAAGCAATCAAGAAAAACAAGGCTTTTAAATGGACTGAGGAGTGCCAAGAAGCCTATGAAGAACTGAAGAAATGCATGGCAAGTGTGCCGACCTTGCAAAAACCAGTCAAGGAAGAGCTGCTGCATCTCTACCTAGCTGTCTCAGCGGCGGCAGTCAGCTCGGCACTTGTCCGAACTGACGAGCACGGACAGCATCCGAGGTATTACACGAGCCACGCCCTAGATGATGCCGAGCTGAGATACTCGGCCATGGAAAAATTAGCTTTCGCCCTCGTCACCTCCTCACGAAAGTTACGCCCATACTTCTTGGAGCACAGAATCGTTGTATTGATGAGCTTCCCCCTTAAACAGATCATGCACCGCCCTGATACTTCAGGAAGGATGATCAAATGGAATGTCGAGCTCGGACAATTCGATATAACATACGAACCAAGAACTGCCATTAAAGGGCAAGCCTTGGCCGATTTCATAGCTGAATTCACCCCAGCGGTTGAACCAATTCCCTCAGAAACTGAACAGTGGTACATGTATGTGGACGGGTCGTCAACAACTAGCCGAGCGGGAGCAGGGATAGTGTTAGTAAGTCCCGACAAGAAACCTTTCTGCTCGGCCGTACGTTTCCATTTCCCCCTGACCAATAATGAGGCCGAGTACGAAGCCCTTCTTGCCGGCCTGGAAGCAGCCGCCTCAATGGGGATCAGGAACCTAAAAATTCAAAGCGACTCCCAACTAGTGGTGAATCAGGTCAACGGAGAGTATGAAACCAAGGAACCCAGAATGGCATTATATCTTGAACTCACAAAAGCACATCTAGCCGAGTTTGAAGCTGAGGTCGTTCACATATCACGAAACGATAATGTCCCAGCAGACTCTTTAGCTAAGCTAGCATCAAGCCTTGGAGTAGAAAAGCTGGATACAGTGACGGTTAGCCACCATTCAACAACGACACTCGACGCCGCCGCCCCTTACTCGGCTAGTCAAGCTGAACAGAACAAAGAATTTCAGAACCGAAATGAAAGCTGGATGAAACCATTCATACTTTACCTAAACGATAGGGTGCTCCCAGAAGACCGATCTGAAGCACGGTCAATATGAACAAAGTCAGCTCAGTTCACCATTGTAAATGGGCTGTTGTATAAGAGAGGGTATTCCATTCCCTTACTCCGCTGCTTGAATGAATAGGATGCTGAATATGCGTTGAGAGAAGTACACGAGGGCATCTGTGGAAACCACGCTGGAGGACAATCACTAGCTCACAAACTCATCCGACAGGGATATTATTGGCCGACCTTGAAAAAAGACGCGATTGAGAAGGTCAGAAAGTGTGAAAAATGCCAAGTGTTTGCACCCCAGATCAAGTCTCCTGCTGAAACCCTCAACTCCATATACTCGCCATGCCCATTCGCTAAATGGGGAATAGACCTGATTGGTCCATTACCGCAGGGCAAAGGAGGAGTGAAATATGCAGTAGTGGCGGTGGATTACTTTACCAAATGGGCAGAACCTGAACCATTAGCATCTATAAACGACCAGAAGATCATCAATTTTGTTTGGAAATCGATCATATGTAGATTTGGGGTGCCACTCTCAATAGTATCTGAAAATAGCAAGCAATTCGACAACAAGAGGCTTAAGGCATTTTGTGGAGAGCTGAGCATCAAAAATAATTTCTCCACACCATACCATCCTCAATCAAACGGACAAGTCGAAGTAGAAGAAGTTGGAGGATCTGAAAGGTAGCTGGCCAGAAGAACTACCCGGTGTCTTGTGGTCGTACAGAACAACGCAACGCTCATCTACAGACGAGACTCCCTTCTCACTGGCCTTCGGATCAGAGGCGGTTATACCGGTTGAGATCAGGACACCTTCTTACCGGGTAGCACACTTTGAGGAAAAGAAAAATGACATGGCCTGCCGAACTGCACTCGACCTCCTTGAAGAAAGAAGAATGGAGGCCGAGCTAAAGAATGCCATCTACAAGCAAAGAAGCGAACGTTATTACAATTCAAAAGTAAAGGCCAGAAACTTCAAAGTTGGTGATCTGGTCCTCAAACGCATCTTCGGGCCAAATCAAGGCGCCCTCAAACCAAAATGGGAAGGACCATTCAAGATATCAGAAGTTCTCCAACACGGGGCTTACCGCCTAGAATACTTAGATGGACAGAAATTCGCACACCGATGGAATGCTGTATACCTCAAAAAATATTATCAATAAAATTTTAATTCTTGTCATTTATCAAGAGTACAGATCGACAAAGCAAGGGGCTCCCAAGCCCAAAACCAAACGGAATGATAGACCGACCTCACCAGGACGATCTCATTCATAAAAACCTTAGTGTTACACTACTTACTATAAGAACAAAAAAAATCTGAGCTCAACGTGCCGAGCTCAAAAAGAGTTAAAACTCAAAATTGACTCGACACGTTAAAAAGAGCAGGATCACAAAAAAACTCGAGCTCAACGTGCCGAGCTCAAAAAGAGTTAAAACTCAAAATTGACTCGACACGTTAAAAAGAGAAGGATCTCAAAAAATCCGAGCTCAACGTGCCGAGCTCAAAAAGAGTCAAAACTCAAAATTGACTCGACACGTTAAAAAGGGCAAGATCTCAAAAAATCCGAGCTCAACGTGCCGAGCTCAAAAAGAGTCAAAACTCAAAATTGACTCGACACGTTAAAAAGAGCAGGATCTCCAAAAACCCGAGCTCAACATGCCGAGCTCAAAAAGAGTTAAAACTCAAAAAGAGCAGGATCTAAAAAATTCTGAGCTCAAATTTCGCCGAGCTCAACATCCCAAGTTGAGTTCGGATTTTTACCTAAAAAGGGGGGAGCAAGTTATAAAAGATGGCCGAGCCCAAAATGCCGACCTCAATTTTTGCCGATCTCAACAATCCAAGTTTGAGCTCGGAATTTAAAAAAAAAAAAAAAAAAAGGCAACATGCATGCATGTTTAGGTCATCAAAACCACCAAAGGAAAGCCAACGAAAATAAGCTAAGTATAGAACAATTAAAGGAAAAGCCGGCCAGAACAAGCCGTTTCAAATTAAGGTCAGAAATTGTTCAGCAAACATTAAGTTTGGCTGCTCAAAAGTGACAAGCCATAAGAGTACAGAAAACAACAACACAAACTAGTTCTCGCCATCCCCAGCATCATCATCATCCTTTTGCTCGTCCTCATCAGCATCCATGTCCTCACCGCCCCCCATGCCATACTCCTCCATTTTCTCGGCAACGTGCTTCTCGAACTCGGGAATAGAAGCCCCATTTTTCAGCTTTTGTAGAGACTCCTGCATGGTTGAGAGATACGAGGCACTCATCATCGGCCCAAGAGTCTCAGTCTTGTACTCTTCGACGCCCACAGCCTTTCCTCGCCCGTAAGTCTCCTCAATCTCCTGGGAACAAGTGCGAACCAGCTCGGCATGCCTCTGAACCAACTCGGCATGCTGGGTCTTCAAATCATCCAAGTCAGACAAGGTCCGCTGAGTCGCCCCCAACGCCGCCTCGACAGACTGCTCAGCCTTCTTGGCCCGAGCCATCCAGGAGTCACGATCAAGAATGAGGTCAGTGCACTGGCTATGGGTTTCCTGAAGAGCAAAAAGTTCTCGTTGGAGCCGAGCATGATCCTTTCGAAGTTCAGAGAAATTCCGATGCGCTAACTTCATGGAACCAAAGGCACGACAAAGGTTCATTTCGATGAACTCGACCTGGCTGTCCCCGTCAAAGCCGGACACCCAGTCATTCAGGTCTGGGTTCCAGCTCCGAGCCCTGCTCTCTGATAACTTGGAAAAAGGGTACACAGAAGACGACCCCCTAGTAGCGTTAGGGGCGTAACATCCCGAATAGTCATACACGCGAGGAACTGAAGGAGGACGAGGACCTCCATACACAACTTCCTCATGTTCGACCTCGATGGGCTCATGGTGAGAGCTGCCCTCACCGACCTGAGGGGCTGGATGCTACACCGGGGGAGCGGATGAGGCCGATGAGCTAGGTTTCTTCTTCCTCTTGCCACCACCGGCAGCCGCTCGCTTCTTCGCCGGCTTTTTGGTGTTCAGTTCCAAGAACTTAGCTGCCCGATCAAGTGCAGAGAGAGACATGGCTCTGTCGGAGTAGGGATAGTATACTGCAAACACAAAAGTACCGAACTCAAGAAAATGCAAATAAAAATGGTAATCTAAAACACATAGTACAACGAGCAGAAAATAATGCCGACCAGCCGAGATGGATACTACCGCGTTGACGAGCTCGGCTCGGGTTTTTAGAAACTGACACGCCGATGCCAAAACGATGAACGGCCCTGACCGAGCAGAAAAGTGCCGAGCAGAGCAGCCCTCGAGCGGCGAGCTCGGCTCAAAAACTCGAACCGACACGGGCGCCGATGCCGAAGCGACGAGCGGCCCTGACCGAGCAGAAAAGTGCCGAGCAGAGCAGCCCTCGAGTGGCCGAGCTCGGCTCAAAAACTCAAATCGACACTGGCGCCGATGCCGAAGCTACGAGCGGCCCTGACCGAGCCAAAAAAATGCCGAGCAGGAGAACCTAAATTGCAGGGCCCAGCTCGGTAATATCGACCAACGAGTTCTAACACAAACGATAAATTACTCAACCCTACATGAGGTATCGAACAGAAAGTATAACACTCTAAGTGCAGAATGCCGAATAGGACAAAATTGGCTTACCAGGAATAGTAGGTCCGAGCATGGAGCGAAGGGGTGAGTCCCTGAGTCCGGCCTTTCAAAGTTTGGCTTTCGTAAGCAGTATCCTATAGTGCCTCTAGTCTGGGTTGGAATCCAAAATCGTAAATAAACGAGCAATAAATTCCGAACTGGGATCCTCCACTCTACGAAACGCTGAAAAGAAAGAAACACACGATAAGGATTAGACCGAAATTAAAGAAAAATTCCAACCTTATACTAACCAAATTTCACAAAAGAATTGGGGGGGTGAATAAAGTGAGCCGTCTGGTTTCGTGTCTGCTAGTCCCCTCTGATATAAAACCATCGGTTCTCCCAGTCGTGAAGGGAGTCGGGGAGCCCGATCACGAGGTTCTTGAAGGTGCCAGACCGAACCGAGTTATACTAAAAACCCGAGTTAGCCCCACCCGCGGCTTTGAAGTGATATAGCCATCGGAGTTCTTCGAAAGTGGGGGCCGGCCAATCGTTGAGATGGAAGAGGACGAACAGACCCAAAATTCGAGCCACGGCCAGGGGATGGAGCTGAAAATTGGGCAGCCCTAAATCGTTTAAAATACCCGTTAGGAGCCGGGGGAGCGGAAAAGAGACACCAAAACGTAAACTGTCATAAAACATGGTGGTACATGGGACAGGGGGGCAATGAATCTGCTCGGCGTCATAAGGAAGGAAGAGGTGAACCGACCCGGGTACCCCGTACTCATTTCAATACGTGACAAGGTTATTCTCTACCAATTCGCTTTGCTCTACGGCGATCTTGAACATCCGGTCGTCCCACTCGCGGGGGGGAGGCCTCTTCCAATGGCCTGCCGGGGTACGCTCACCCGGCTGGTCCGACCAAAGGGCGAAGGTCTCGGGAGACGCCGAACTCGCCGCGACCATAGGCTTCCGAGGTTTTTTGGCCCCCGGCGCTCGTTGAGTATTACCCTCATATAGGTCAGAGAGGTCGTCTAGGGGCTCCAGATCGGCCAGGCCAACCCTGAAATCCTCGTTGGCGGCACCAGTTCGGTCAGGACTCAAACTCGGCATCCGAGCTGACACCCCGGCTGAATTCCTGCTGGGATAGTCGTCCACGCCGCATTGTGATTCCGGAAAAGGTCCACTCCGAGGCCCAAAAGAGCAGCCTTGCCCGAACTGACCACCAGGCCCGAAGGGCTGGGAATGCCCGTACTGAGAGTAACCATCGAAATCTTCACTCGAAAATTGTTCGAAGGCGAAGGGTCTCCCTTGCCCAAAAATCTCCCCAGTGCCAAAACTGCCGTATTGGTTGAATCTCGACCCGGGACGCGAATCCGATGAGAAAAAAGGCTGGTCACCACCCTGATAGTTCCCCTCGTTCTCTTGGGAATTATCCGGGGAATAACCCGGGCTATAAGACATAGAGAAGAACCGAAAAGAAAAGAGAAAAGAAAATTACCTTAGATAATCAAAAGCCCGAGAGGGACTGGAAAAAGCGAAGGGAGGTGAACCGAACAGAGTGTCGTGAAGTTAGATTACAAGTAAATCTCCCTCTCAAGGAAGGATGTGTTTTGAAGGAAAGAAAGAATCAAAGGGCTGGAGAAAGAAGAGGCAAAATAAAAGTAAAGAAAGAGAGGAGAAATGAAGCTCAAAACTCCCGTAGTAATAAGGGAGGAATTAATCATAAGACACAAGAATCCAAGACTCTCACATGCCATGAATGGCCACAAGTACAAAAGGACAGAGGTGGGTCCCGGATATCTCAAAAGAAGGTAACAAAAGCTTCCCCTCTTGGGGAATGTGACGGTCAAAGTTTCATGCAAGACAAGACCCGCAAGACCGGACGGTCATGTTCCGACCAGCTCGGATCCCACGAACGATTAGAGTGAAACGAGCGCAAACCCGTTTCCATCTAAGCCGAATCCACGCTCAGGGGCTTATTGGTGGTCGGTACTCCCCGAAAGAGAATCCGAGCTGAACGAATTAGGCTGACTCGGATTAGTGGCTAAGTTCCGAAGAGACCGAGTAAGGTAACGGTCGAGCTAAAGGCATGCTTCCGAACAGACTGGCGTCGAGCTGTCGAGACCCGCGCCGAGCAGGGGTTCGCCCAGGAGATGGCGAACACACCGCGCCACTCGCTGGGCATTTTTGCCCGAGGGTGACGAACAAACTGGCGCCGAGCTGCCGAGCTCGATCCTTGTGTAGAGCAGAGCTTCGCCTAAGAATAGACGAGTCCCCCTAGATGCATGCCAGGCATCCTCACCTAGAGATGTTGGCCAGAGGTAGTGCCGAGCTGGCGGACTCGACAAGCCTGCCGAGCAGGGGCCCGTGTCGCCGAGCAGGGTAGCTTGAGCCCGTGATGCATGCCGGGCATCCTCGCCTAGAGATGCCGACCAGAGGTACCACCAAGCTGGCAGACTCGGCAAGCCTGCCGAGCAGAAATGCCTACCCTCCGAGTACGACCGTGCAGTCCCGTCAGGCGCGGACCAGCGTTGCCGGGCCGAATCGACGTCGAGTAGAGCTAAGCTCGGCACTATTCCGAGCTGAACGAATAGCGCGCGAGCACTGCCCACGCTGCCCACGCAACAGTGCCTAACCAAACTCGAGGCCGAGCGCCGAGCTGGACGAGCAGGTCGGCATTGCCCGTCGGGAGCTCCCGAGCCAGGTATTTCGAGCAAAATGATCCCCAGCCATCGAACTCGGGTGTCTCACCGACCAGGATGAGCTCGGTTAAGGAATACGACACCTAGGTTAGCTCATCCTCAACCATTCAGTGATTCCAACAGGTCTAACCGTGAGCTTTGAGTCACGAGAATGGATTAGTTCGAGTTGAGAAATGTATGAGCTCGGCACCATGCCGAGCAGAAATGTCACCATGGGCGCCGACCTCTTTGCGTGCCCTCCAAAAGCTCTCGCCCGTAGGTGCCGAGCAGAGCGATGCCGAGCTGCCGAGCTCGGCCCCGCGCCGAACAGAAAAGGAACTCGGCTGCATCAAGTGCTCTCGTCCGGAGGGGGCCGAGCAGGATGAGCTCGGCTACCCTGCCGACCAAGGGCGAGCACCTCGAAGGAATGTAACATCTGGACTAGCTCATTTCCAACCAGTCGTCGGTCTCAACCGGTCTAACTGTGATACTTAACTGATGAATCCAGTTTACTTTGGATTCAGAAATATCCGAGTTTGGCATTAAGTCGGCGGAAAATGTCTGAGGTCGGCATTGAGGCGGTGGATACGAGAGCAAATATTTTGGAGGACCAATAGGAGAGTGACAGGTGTTTAATTAGGGTTTCAATGAAAAACTATAAATAGCCTCTCCAAGAGAGAGAGAAGGATCCCCAATTTTTTATAGAGAGAGAAACAGAGAGAGCTTTAGAGAGAGAAAGCTTATATTTCAAGGTCAAGCACCTGTAAAAAGGGTCCAGCTAAGGCCGATCCGCACTGATTTTTTGGAATAAAAGTCAAGCACTTTTTCCCACTCGTTTTTGCTATTTGATTGTTGTTCTTATTACTCTTTTTGGTTTTATATTGGTTGTGTTACTCTTAACATAAACAGTTGTGGATGAGGTCGTCGAGGACGACGAGTGGCTAACACTTCAAACAGAAGGGGTGATGGGGATATTCGAAATAGAAATCATGGAACCGGATACTATGCCAAAGCCGGAGCTCATGGTTCTTTCGAGCCATCTCAAGTACGTTTACTTGGAAGAAGGAGAAGAAAAACCCGTAAGTATCTTCGTCGAGCTTCCCGCGTGTGATGAGGCATGATTAATTGAAGTGTTGAGGAAGAACAAGAAGGAGATAGGTTGGAGACTTAGTGATATAAAGGGGATAAGCCCTTCTACGTGCATGTATCGAATCGTTCTTGAAGACGAGGCAAAACTATCGAGAGAGTGCCAACGCCGGTTAGACCCAAGTTTGATGGAGGTAGTGAACGGCAGGAATCTAAAACTCGTAGTCGAGGGCCTAATTTTTTCGATCGGAGATAGTGAATGGGTTAGCCCGGTCTATATGGTGCTGAAGAAGAGTGGAATTACCATAATCGAGAATGACCATGGAGAGCTCGTACCGACTCGTGCAACCACCGGGTGGCGGATGTGCATTGATTTCCGAAAGCATAATACCGCCACCAAGAAGGATCATTTCCCACATCCGTTCATCGACCAAATGTTGGATAAGCAAGCGGGTCATCACTCTTATTGTTTTCTCAGCTGGTTATCTAGAAATTTTGAGATATTTTTACATTTTTGATGATTTTGCCCCTGCGACTATATATATATATCCAAGCCTTCTCTCCACCAACCTTATCCTCTCCTTGGCTGATTTTGAACTTGTTCAATCATCTCCGAGATACTTTTACTATTCCATTGTTTATTTTTAAACCCTAGTTCATAATCTTAGAGTAGTTTTATGTAGTTGTTCTTAGCAAATTGTTGGAGAATGTGACATCTCTTTAAATTGTGGAATTTATTGTGGTGAAGTTGTACTCTATCTTTTGCATATTATAACAAACCTTGGAGCTTTGTTTTGAGTGAATTGGTAGTAATCTTTCTCCTTTATATTGTGTGTTGTTCTTGTGTTGTAACAATTGCTTTTGTGTTGGTTATTAGATTTTAGTTCATGCTGTTTTTCATTGCATCTGAAGTCCTCAACTTAATCTTCTAGAATTTTTAATTTACTTCTTGCAAAACTTCATTGAAGCACCCTTTGAAGCTTTTTACCCCATTTGTCTAAACAAACCTTTGGTCTTTGAAAGACATATAGGACTTTACTTATTAATTTAGTTGACTTCTTCATATTTATTGTTCATTGACCCATTTGAATTTCAAGGCTTGACTTTCCTCCATTTTCTCTATTAAAAAACTTGCAATCTTCTTATATTTTAGTAGTTTTCAATTTATTATAATTTTAATTAGGTTTTAATTAATTATCTTAACTTAGCTACTTTTAAAAAGCTTTCAAGATTTATTAACCTTTGCCTTAGTTTAGTGTTTTCAAAGTTTTTATTTCAATTCAAGCATTAGTACAAAAAAAACTCAAACTCAACCAAATGACTTATTGCTTTCTTATAGTAGATTAGTGTAATCTAGATTAACAAGAGATTAACTAAAAACACCGATTGATGATAATATCTATTCTCGAGAGACACGACTTGGTATTCAACTTACCACTCTACAATCGACTCCGTATTATTGCAAAGACAATTTCTAAAACTAAAGTGCTAAGAAATCATCGATCAATCACCTCACCAAAACCCTACAACCATCCAGTTATACCTTCTCAACATGAGTAAGGGGGAAGCAAAAATTGAAGAATAATCCATTTTAGGATCTCCCTACCCCAAACATTCTAGTGAAGGAACACAATCAAGAACACCTACAACTAGATGCAAAGTAATAATGGAGCAACAGAACACTCAGATCATTAGCCCCTTGCCTAAAATTGATTTTCTTAGGTTTGATATTCCAAACCTTAGGGCTTGGATTCTTAAATTGAATAGGGAATTTAAATTAATACCCAATATCCTTGATACTCAAAAGGTCACACTATCTACCATGCACTTTAAAGGAAAAGCTGCCAAGTGGTTCCAAAAGTATAACTCAAAGGGTATTGATCTGACATAGTATCCGTTTATTTAGGTGATTTCTTCTAACTTTGACGAGCTAAATGAGACAAGAATTATTGGGGAATTCCACAAGTTAAAGCACAGTGGGTCATATGATGATTATGTAGAGAGGTTTGAAGAGCTGAGGGCCTGTATGCTCATATTGAACCAGAGGGGGTATACTGAGGAGTATTTTATAGCAAGCTTCATTAGTGGGCTTAATGTGGATTTACAGGCTTCTGTAACATGTTTGAACCTAACACGCTTCAAAAAATCATAGAACTAGGGAGAAAGCAGTTGTTCTCCTCTTCCTTACTATAACAAGAAAAATACTAACCCCACTGTTCCAAATTCATATACACAGACATTTCCTACTCCAAGCAAACCCCCTCCTAGGCTACTCACATCTGCAGAAATGGCTATAAGAAGAGAGAAGAGAATTTGTTATAACTTTGATGAGAAGTTTGTGGTTGGACACAGGTGTAAACATAGGGTGAACTACAGGATGATGATTGAAGAAGATGAGTTAGCCTACTCCCACAAAAACATTACATTTGAAGAACCTGAGGTTGAGTTGAATCATGTTGAAGAAGTACAAATGTCATCAAATTTTATTGCAGGAGAGGGTGGTCCTACAACCATGAGATTTGTGGGGTATTTTGGTGACAAACAGCTACATGTGCTATGAAACTTAGGTATCAATTTGAGCTTTATTAAGGAGTCAATTTCCAGGGAGCTAGGGTGTAGCTTGGGACCCACCAAGCCTATACTTGTTAAGGTGGATAATGGACATAAGTTGTTGAGTTCTCAACAGGCTGAGGGATTCACATGGAAAATGTAGAACTACATATTTAGATACCCCCGGAGGCTCCTACAACATGAAGTTTGTGACCATATTCTTAGGGGTGACTAGCTTAAGGATAATACCCCAATTGATCTATTTTATCAGGATATGTTAGTCAATATGAACCTTGGTGGAAAAAGAATCAGGTTGAAGCCCCTGACAAACACATCCTAATGCCAGCTTATTACCGAACATTCCCTCTTTATATTGCTACACAGTGAATATGAGGAGCAAGTGGAGGAAATATATGTTTTTCATATCATTAAGCACGACTTCCAGGAAGATAAGGAGTTGTCTGACTTGTTGGGAAAGTATGAAGATGTTTTTGGGGAGCCAAAAGGGCTACCACCTAGTAGGGGAGTTGAGCATCAGATAATTCTTAAACCTGGGAGTGTACCTAAGCATCAATATCCGTACAATACGTCCCATAACCATAAGGATGAGATAGAGAGGATTGTAATGGAGTTACTGGAGTAAGGCATGATACAGAATAGCAAAAGCCCTTTTGCCTCTCTAGTTCTACTAGTAAAGAAGAAGGGTGAAACCTGGAGGATGTGTGTGGACTACATATATTTGAATGATCTAACAGTGAAACATGATTATCCTATTCCAATTATTGAGGAGCTGCTTAATGAACTCTCTGGGGCCAATTACATTTTTAAGATTGACCTAAGATCAGGGTACTTTCAGATTTTAATGAGTCTATAGCACATATACATCACTTAGTTTTGTACACATCATGGCCACTATGAGTTCCTAGTGATTCCCTTTGGGTTGTGTAATGCATCTGCTACATTTTAGTCTATTTTGAACCAGGCTTTCAAGGGATTTTTGAGGAAATATGCCCTTGTAACCTTTGATTAAATATTGGTTTACATCCAGAAGTGGGATTCACATCTAAAACACCTTGAAGAAGTGTTAACCCTACTAAAAGAGAACACTCTTTTTTGCCAAAAGAAGTAAGTGTCAGTTTGGGCAGAAAAAAATTAAATATCTAGGGCATGTTATCTCTAAGGATGGGGATCCACAGTCCCACCAATGGTACAATGTATGGTTAGTTAGCCTAGACCTACTACTGTCAAGCAATTAAGGGGCTTTCTGGGATTAACAAGCTATTGCATGAGTTTTGTTAAGGGATATGGTGACATTTACAAACCACTCACATCACTGCTAAAGAAGAATAAATTCAATTGGGGAAGTGAAGATAAGGGAGCCTTTCAAGAATTGAAAAAAGCTACGATTTCCACCCCTGTCCTAACCTTACTTGATTACACTCAATCTTTTATCCTTGAAACTGATGTCAGTGGACATGGGGTAGGTGTCGTATTAATGCAACAGGGCAAGCCCATTATCTACATGAGCAAGACAGTCTGCCCAAGAAATCAGAGCATATATGTGTATGAGAGAGAATTTTTTGCTGTCCTAATGGCTATTCAAAAGTGGAGGTACTACCTACAGGGGCAAAAGTTCATTATCAGAACTGATTAAAGATATGTTGGACCAAAGAGTGATGTCACCTATGGAAGTGGATTACTAAACTTTTGGGGCTTGACTATGAGATACAATATAGGAGGGGAGTGGAGAATATAGCAATAGATTCTTTATCAAGAAGATAATTAGTTTTGGATAGATGTGAGGCTATTACCCAAGGTGGTTCCAGAATGGGTGCAAAAAGTGGTAGCTACATATGCAAAGGACCCACATTGAAATAAGATATTAGATGAAAAGAGTATAAACCCTACCCTCTTTCCAGAATACACAGTCAATGGTGGGATCCTAAGATACAATGGCAGACTGGTGGTGGGACAGGATAAGAAAATAAAAAGACAGTTATGCATGGGTAAGCTTATGGGGCTCATTCTTGGGTGAATGGAACTTACATAAGATTTAAGGGTGTCTTCTACTGGCATAAGATGCAGAGTGATGTTGCTAAGATGGTGCAAGCTTGTGATGTATGCATAGGAAAAAACCAGATAATGAATGGCATCCTGGTTTATTACAACCTCTACCCATTCCTGAGCAGGCCTCGACACACATTTCAATGGACTTTGTAGAGGGACTACAAAAATAGGGGGAAAAGATGTGGTATTGGTTGTAATTGATAGGTTTACTAAGTATGGTCACACTCTCTCATTCCTACACAGCACAATCCATAACAAAAATATTCCTAGATTTACAAGCTGCATTTACCAGTGAGCATCATATCAGACATCGATAAGGTTTTCACTAGTACATTCTGGAAGGATTTGATCAAGATTTTAAGGGTAAGACTCAACCTCTCATCAGCATACCACCCACAAACAGATGGGCAAACAGAGAGGCTGAATCAATGCCAAAAAAACTACCTAAGATGCATTACTAGTGATGCACCCAGACAGTTGGGCAAGTAGATATCACTTGCTGAACATTGGTATAACACCAATTACCACACTGGGCTGAAATTTACACCCTTCCAGGCCCTGTATGGATACACACCATTTCTTTTATCTATAGGACTCTATATGGATGCATTAAATGGGGAGGCTAAGGATCTTATACAATAGAGGCAGATCATGTTGAAGTTGATGAAGGAGAACGTAATGCATGCACAAAACCTATGAAGACCAATGCTGACAAGACTCGAACAGAAAGGAGTTTTGATATAGGGGATCAAGTTTACCTGAAGGTCAAACCCTACAAACAAAATTCCTTACACCTTCACAAGAACTTTAAGTTGGCGTCCCGGTACTATGGTCAATACATTGTAATTCAGAAAGTTGGAAAGGTGTCTTATAAGCTAAAATTAGCAGAAAATTTAAAAATACACCTAATGTTTCATGTGTCATTGTTGAAGAGGAAGTTTAAGCCCGAAACCTTACCTGTAGAAGAATTGACAAATGCGGATGCCGATGGAATTTTTTGGATTACTCCCAACCGAGTTCTAGATAAGCGCAACATTAGTAGGGAAGGTGAAGAAATTGAACAAATCCTGGTGGAATGGGAAAACCCTAATTTAGAATTGGCTTCGTGGGAGGATTTAAATCTGATGGGAAAAAAGTTCCCAACTTTTGATCCTTGCGGTCAAGTATCTAGAAATCGAGGGGGGAAATTTAAAAGTGCGGGCTTGGAGGGTACTGGAGCGGGCAAAATTGGCGAAGAAAGGGCAAAGGACAGTTGAATTGGGGATAAAGGTGCTACCTTTGGCTTTACGGGTTAGGGGTAGGGCTAAATTTACAAGAAAGAAGATAAGGAGTGGGCCGGGTTATTTGATTCTTAAAGGAGATACCAGAATGCTGAGTTGTGTGCCTAAGTGGGATACGTTACCTACCATTCATCTCCCCTAATCTCTATTCTTTCTCCATTTGTTCATCCGATTACATTTATGATACATCAAATTAGACAAAAAATTAAACAAATTACAATAATATAACAAACTCGTGATGAGGGTTTGGTGAAAGTTGTTTGATTTACTATAGAATAAAGAAGTGCCTTGATATCCTTGAGGTTTTGATTATGTGGGTCGTTAGTCATATTTTGAAATCCGAGTCTTGGGTGCGCTATTTATAAGAAGGAATAACATAACAATTCTGAACATCGGGTATTTCAAGGAATTCAGCCTTATGTTTTTGTGAGAGTGTGTTTGAATCATTTACCGCCTTTCAAGATTTTTCTTTATGAATGGAAAAGATTTGTTGGAGAGCCCTTTGAAATTTTGAGATCTATTATGAGGGCTTGCTTGATTTTTATAAGTAATATAATAAAACTTCATGACGCGTACAATGAGCGGGAGAGGTAAGAATTCTTTTTATTATATTCAACTTGCTCTTGCCCTTGATCGAGTAGAGTAGGGTGGACTTCTAAAGTGGATTAATATGTTAGTTCAATCAGACCACATCGAGCCAAATGGGTGTCTTACTGAGCTAGCGTTACACTAATTTGAGTATGTAGGGTTCAGCCTGATAAGGAGGAACATCTTGTTCTAAGTGCATGATAGACTGAACTTATTGATGACATCCTCCAACATAGAGTATGTTGGAGGACCGAAGTGATTATTAAGCAGCTCAGCTTGATGAGTAGGTGATCTTTGCCTTATGAATGGTCATCTCGATGTGTAAACTATGGGAATTTAATGTCCAACAACTAATTAGGGAAAGAATGCTTAAAAAATGATCTCTTTATTATGGTATGAAAATTCAGAGTTTCCTTCCACCGAGGAGACTCATTATTGATCAAGTCTCTACCTCTTAAGTATGTGACTTATACCCTTCTTCTAACTTAAAATTTCTTTATATACTTTCGTATATATTGAGTGATTATCTTATTCTAACTTAAGAACTATAGTGTCTACATCGTAGTGCCCGATGCCTTGTTTTGCAGGACAAACTGTTGCTAACCACCCTACCCATCATATTTGTTGACATTTTAAAAATATAAGGTAGTGGTGGAATGACTCTCAATATAATCCTTGAGGTGTTCAACTATTTTGAATGCATCACTAACAGGCCACTATATCTGGACTTTCAATAGGGAAATAAATCTAGGAACCATGCATCGTGACCCTGAAGTTCATGTTGGAGGATCTTACATCACTATAAAAGAATTTATTTGTCATATTGTTGTGTTTATGTTTTTGTGTCTTGATTTGTATGCTTTAGTTGAGTTTGATTCATGTTTTGTCGTTTCTTGATTTTAGGACAGTCGAGCAGGCCCAAGTGCATTCTTGAGGATCACAATTGGCTCAATTTTTGAAAAAATACAACCCAGAACCACAAAGGACAGGCATCGATCAATGGCCAATCAATGCACACTTTCTACCGCATCAACTAAATTACGTTGATCGACTTGCTGGGGATCGCCTGCTACCATCGATTGACACCTGATCTATGGACAAGCAATGCACGCATATTTTATAAATTTTAATTGCCATCGTCGAACGATTAAAACTCAATGGCCGATCGATAATTTTATCTATTTTGTAAAATTTACCATTTTTCCCCCATGAGTCACCTTTATGTAATCCCATACTTCTGAACTACGAAGAGAACTTTTGGCTACCATTTTTTGACTTTGAAACATCCTCACCAACCCTTATCCTCCCATCTTCTTCAAGCATGAACCCCTAAACCCTTCCTTATTTTCCTTACCCTTATAACATTCGTTTGCTTGGCCCGTAATCGGCCCGCTCATGTAATGCATTCATTTGGTCCCTGCGGCCCGAGATTATGTGCTCAAGTCAATTCTCTTCGATCAAATACCTTCTTTACATGGGATACTAGACGAAAACTCTCTCAACTACATTTCAGAACTCTACTGTGTCATCCAATATTCCCCCTTTACGTACTTAACGAAGATCATCTCAAGATGCTATATTTTGCCTACACCTTGAGGGATTGAGCTAAGAAATGGTTCATGTACTTAAAACCCGACTCTATTAATAATTGGGACATATTCTATTATTTCTTTATGGGCAAGTATTATTCAAATGAAACAACATCTTCAATTAAGGTGAAAAATCCTCAAATAGTCAAATAGATGGAAAAACTTTTAACGAGGCTTGGGAGCGCTTCAAGGGGCTTATTACTCAATGCCCACATCATTACTCTCCACTAGAACTATTTAATCACTTTTTCTATGACAAACTTGTTCTCAAATTCCAATACATGGGTGATAATGCTGCTAGTAGTGATTACGGGTCCCGAACGGCTCAAGAAGTGTATGATATCTTCAAGTCCATAAGCTATAATTCAAAATAAAGAGTGATCGTTAGAACAAGGTAGTCGTTAATAAAGTAACCACCTATCATAAATCTCATGAAGAGACAAAGAGAATTGTCGAGTTGACGAGGAAAGTAGTGTCCTTGGGATCCCAAAACACACTTCTCTCTTAAAGTGTACACTCAACCACCACCGTTACCGAGACGTATGGGAATTTTAGATTTTATGAGCATGGAGCCAACCTTTTCCAATTTTTTGAACAACCCAAGGAGTTCGATAAGAAAATTCAAGCAGTTCAAGATTATCTACGAAATCAAGCTAAGCCAACCTAAAAATCTAACCAAGCCGATGGTATCAAGACTATTTTCCTCATAACAATGACCTTACTCACAAATATATAATCCGAGTTGGAGGCAACCACTCTTCATGTCCTATGAAGTAACTTTGCCAATTAACAATTCTACCAATAACAACAGAGGGGCCAAGGTTTTTTCAAAACCCGTTCATCTTTTAAACTGGTGAAACATGCTCTAGTTCCTTTCCATGTAGCCCCACAAGTCTAATATCCGGCTTTACCTTCTATCGAGGAATGGTGATTGCTCACTCAATTCATGTAATGCTCCATAAAGTGGATTAGTAAACTTACTACTCATGTAGGGAAGAATAAGCCAGGAAAGTTTATGTGTCAACTGGTATAAATCTAATCCATCACCTTTTTATGAAATGGGAAAGTCATTGATAATAATATATAATCATCTGAGGATGATTACACTTCTCCCTGCCTATTTGATACATCATGCTTAAAAAAATCCCGGTTGTGTCGTTTATCACTCATAGCTGATTCGTACGTATTTGTCATGTATTTGTATATATTTTGAGTTATGTTTGAGTCTTTTTATTGTCTTTTTCGGGTTAAGAATAGGTTACTTTGCATAATTTTGCATTCTACAGCTTTTTACTTAACTTTCCAATTTCTCGATCATTAATTGGTCCTTTTGAGATAATTTCTTTATTTTGTCATGCAGCTCGGGCGCTTGACGAGTGTAGGATTTCAAGATGATTAAGTCCGGGGAGTGGCAAAGGTTTTGACAAATTTTATTCTTGTTAGTTTTTTTATGTTTCATATATGTATAATTGTTTTGGTTTGCCTCTCGATGCGTTGATGTTGTTTGTTGTTGACGAATTGTCGAAGAAGCCTTAGAGGTGAACTGACCCCATTCATAAATAGCATCGAATGACTCAGGTCACGAGACAACTCTTTCCTTCCCCAGACGGGAATCCATCCAAATCAGTCCCAGCTACCATGTCCATCATCCCACATTATGGCGGACGAGGAACCGGAGGAAGAGGAGGAGGAACGAATGGTGGTCGAGGGAGAGGGCACGACAACCGTACCCCCCTCACGATCAACAGTACGGCAAGCCACCCAACGATGACATTCACGTAAGAAATCAACTGAATGACATCCGGGATGAAGACCCACAACTATTTCCTCTGGTCGATAACCAAGATCACAATCGGGATGAAGAGCAGAGTGGACCCAAGATCATCGATGATGGGAACAACAGGGGGGCCCAGCCCCAAGATAACCATCGAATCATGATGCCCGAAAATCCAATCGACGATCCTCCAATAAATCGAATGCCACAACATTTCTAGAACCAAGAAGAGGCCCGAGCTTTCCATGCTTAGGAAAATCAGAAGTTCGAGCACAACCATGTTGGTAATGGCGGGCCCCATCCCCGAAACAACTAGCAAAATCACGATGTCATTGAGAACTGGGAGTGAGAACCGAATCGTTTCCGAAACAGAGAAGAGAAGCGACTGTACCGTGCTTGGCAGAGAGAAAATGTCCGAGACGACGTATACGACGACGAGGATTACCGAAATTATGATGATGATCAATATTATGGTAATCATGAAGATTATGATGGAAGAACAAACTTTGAGAGATGAGCTAATTTTAGTAGGGGACTATCCACACGATATCCGAATGAGCGCTGACAGAGAGACCTTATGTACCAAACCATCGAGATGTTTAGCTCAGCCATAGTCTTAGGCCCCGTGGCCCGAGACTATGTTTTGAAGACCAATCATGTCAACTAGTTGCCCAGTTTCTATGGAATGCCAATGAAGACCCACGCGACTTCATTCGAGATTTTTATGCGGCGATGTCCGGAATTCCGGCTCGAGTGTTAACTGAAGGACAACTCGAAATGAGGTTGTAACACCCCAAAAGGTATTTTCATTTTAATTGACTTAATAATTTTTAATTTAAATTTATTTATTTCACCATGGCACAACTTAAAATATTTTAATTTCAAAACCTTTTAACTCCCATTTAACAGAAATCTTTTTCTTTCAAAAGAATTGTAATTAAATCTTTTCTTTCAAAAGAATTGTGATATAAACTTTAGGTGACTATCGTCATATTTTATTTTTCAATATTAGACTATTTATTTTATAACAACATTATATGCTCAAGTCATTTTTTTAATTTGATATCTTTGAACAGATTTTTAGACCTAGATTTTGTTCAACCATTTTTCATATATACTATAATCAAAAACTATTTTAATATTCCAATGTCCCTTTTTCCAAATCTAGATTATTTTGTAATTTATTTATTGGGCCAATAATCATTAAAATTATTGTTAAAGTATTTTATTCCCTAATCTTGGCCCAATAAGTTTTGCACATTACAAATTTAAAAGTCATGGTAGAGTCCAATTCCATAAACCATTCTTTTACCATTCAATTCGTCCACATTCATCCTCTTGATCATTGTCCATTCAATTTGTCCATATTCATTTAGCAAGTAATATGTTTCTCTTGCCTTAGTCACATAACCAAACCCCTCAAATTACTCCCTAATATCAAGGGACATAACACCCGTTATTTTAATCTATGATTTATCTCTAATCACTCTTATACCTTTTTAACCAATCTTATGCGAATCATAGAACACTCAAAATTATCCCTGTACACAACGACAACAAACAAGTACAAAAAGAGTTTTGGTGTTCCTAAAGTTTTTCAAACCAAAAGACTTCACCATCGGCAACCCTTTTGAAGCCGACAATCAATCCCATCGCTATCGTATAGTCCAAGTTCCGGCAGCCATTGAAAATCCAATAGGCTGCAGATACTGCATCAAAACACTAGGAATCTTTCCGACTACGCTGCCACAAGACACCATCACAAACCCACTGAATTGCCACCACCTCCACGCCTGCCACCAAGATTCTTGCACACAGCCATCGTCCAACTCAACCACAGCCAAAACACATCTAATCCCAAACCGATAACAGCCCCAATCGGACCCCTGTCCATACCTACACGAAGCCACAACCGGATTTAAAAAGGGTCCAAACCCCAACCGCTTTCCAGCCAACCACCGGAGGCATCCCCACGATCAACACCGCCACAGCCCGATTATTCAAACCCGGGACCCAACAACCCCCACTCCAGACCGATCCGAATTTGCCGCCCTACCACGCCGATCACGGTCAGTCCAGGACCGCACCCGCCACGATGTCAAATCCCAGAGCCCCGCCATGGTCGTCCTTGAATTGTCGAGTCATCCACGAGTTCGATTGCCTCCGATTCATTCACCATCTCCGCCACGAAGCCAACCGCCCAACAGTTGAAAATCCACCATGAGTCGCCACCTTCAGACAGCCCCAATGCTGATGCTCCCACACACACCATGGAATCGAGCCACCATGTCGACGCCGGAGAAGACGGAGAGCCACTGCTCATCAACGAGTCGAAGGAGAGGAGATTTGCATCACCTACACCCCTGTCGTCGCTGTCGATTGCTGAAGTCGATGATGTGGAGGACTCAAAGAAGGGGAAGAGGATGTTCTTGTCACCAAATTACTGCCGTCACGGTGTGACGATATCACTGGATAATCGCCCAACCACCAAGAACGAAAGTCGTCGTCCTCAGGAAGGAGAGAGGAATTTCCAACTGATTTGTCACCGTCAAGATGACATCGTCGCCTCAGGGCATACACAAACCTTTGCTCACCATTGCTAGAAGTTAATTGACTTCCACTGCTGCCGTTCTAGATGGACCGTCTCTGTGTGACGTTGTCATCGGAAGTTCGCCGCCCAATCGCCGATGTTGGAGCCGCCGCCGAGGAACAAGAGATAAATTGGTCAATTGATGGTTTTGGGGAAGAAAATCAGCCACGCCTGGGGTGGAGTCGCTGTCGACCACTGCAGAAATTTGCTCGAAACCGCCGCTTGTGACTGGTATGGGTTGCTGCCGTAGACGATCGAAGGAGGAGGAGCCGGCGTTAATCTCTTATTTTCTGAGGAGGAAGGAGAAAGAGGACAGACGGACTTTTATCACTTTTCAATTTAGCCAGTTCTATCGTTTATACCCAGCAAGTTTCCAGAAATTACCAATTGACCCCACTAGCTTTTATCACTTTTCAATTTAGCCCTCAATTTATTAAGAATCCCAATTTAACCCACAGTTTACCCAAAACTCCAATTTTAGCCTCTCGAACTTGTGAAATTTCAATTCAACCAATTTTGTCCCGCCATTTAAAGGTAATTGTATATCTACACCTTAATTTTAGTTTATTCTGCCATTTAACGCTTAATTTCCGATTTGATGATGATGGTTGTTAATTAAATTCAAATGTGATTTACTCCAATTATTTTTTACTGCGACAATCCAAGTTCCAATATACAAAAGTCATATTCGAATGTTTTTATGTAGGCAAGAATCGAAGATTTCTTAGCATCAATTCATGACATTCATCAAAATCCATTACATTCAAATTTCGAGGTAGGGACCACCGACTTGTCTTATGTTAAATTTTACATGCTCAAATCTATGTGCTATGTGTATCATGAAATTCTATGTTTATAAAATTAATATAGCCGTAAACCTAATGTGTCTGTGACCGGGGAAAAGGGTCATCGGGTTTATCCCAACGTGCTATAGCCACGAATTAAAACCAGAGACCAAATGTGTCTGTGACCGGGGAAAAGGGTCATCGGGTATATCCCGATGCGTTTTAGCCGCAGTCAACTTTTTTTCTACGATAAAATTATGAATTCTATGGTTAAAGGTGCTATTTCTGAGTTGTATAATTTTGCATGAGATATGTCAGTTTATCTACTGAGCCAGTGGGAAGCTCACCCTATCATTAACAATTTCTGGTTGAGGAGACCGAGCGACGAGTGACGTTGGAAGTGGATGATTTACTAAGTATAATTTTAATAATTTAAATTATGTCGATTTGACTTGTAGTTCAACATTTTTGGTTCGAATTACACTTAATTCTCTTTATCATTGTCTGCATTTTATTTCAAAATGGTATGTATCAAAGTAGCGCAGCGAAAGCGTGGGCGACAATTTATAAATGTTGATATCCCTACTTGTGTTTTTAAGTTATATGAGTTTATACTTTGGATATCTCTATTTATATCCTACTTTTGAGTTATTTATTTATTTTGAAATGAGACCTAAAGGTTCCGTTTTAAAAAGGGGCCTAGAAGTTATAATTTCAAGGTGCTGAATATGATATTTAAACTTAAAGTCCATATTATACTATATATTATATTCATTTAATAGTGGGTCGTTGCAAAATGATTTAAACTCGAGACGATTCTACCTTAAACTATTTAAAACTGATTGAAATCATAGTATTATTCTTATTTACTATATCCGCTGCGTAACTCAATGTTTTATAAAGTTCTCTATTTTCTTTTGATTTTACAATTTGATATTTATGTAACGCCAAATCTACTTTATTTTAATTTAAAATACAAAATATATTTTTGTTTTATTGAAATCGGGGCGTTACAAAGGTGCTTTCCGAGCACCGGGAAGGACAAAGTGAAGCAATGGCTTCTGTTGTTGCAGCCCAATTTCTTGACCAATTGGGATTTGGTTTACAAGAATTTCATGGCCTGGTTTTACTCGGCCCAAAAAATGGCGAAGTTGGGGAGATAAATTACCATCTTCAAGAAAATGGATGGGGAGTCATTACACGGGGCGTAGGAGCGTTACAAAGGGATCCTCCATGCGTGCCCACATCACAAAAATAGTGTAGAAATGGTAAACGACTATTTCCATGAGGGGTTTTTGTCAATCTATAAGCAGCAAGTTGAAACAAAGGCCGACGATTTAGGAGATTTTACAGCAAGGGAAGCATGGGATCTATTTGAGCTCATGGGTGAGAAATCGCAGCTGACTAGCTGCCGACCAAGAAAAGTTAAAGTGAACGAATTGTCAACTTCTCGGGATGGAAACGATAAGATTGAAAAGCTCACAAAGCAGGTGGTATTGTTACAAACCATGATGAAGCGAGAGGAGAGTTCTCACATCAGTAACACGAAATGTGTGGTATTTGCGGAGCATTCAGACATGGCACTAATGCGTGTCAGGTGACGTGTGATGAAGATGAGGAAGAAGAGGTGAATGCCGTTCAGAATTTTTAGCCCAACAACAAATTGGGCCAAAAGTTCACTAAAATCTACTAACCTTACTCCAAGACATACAATCCAGGTCTCCGAGATCATCTGAACCTCAAGTACGGACCGGGGTGTCCTAATTACGTGAAAGTTCCTAAACAAACGGACCCTCAATACTTGGCACCACCTCCCCAAATAGAAATTAAGGTGTCCCGAGTAACTACAATTCCTACCCGAACAAAGGCCAGGGGAACTATCAACAATGCCCTCTTCAAGTGGCAAATAATTCAGGCCAACCACAATACCAAGACCCACAACAACAACAAGCCCCACCTCCATTGAATCCTAACGAAGAGTTACGATTATGGTGACAATGAAAAAAATTCGAGACTCTCCGCAATCGAGAGGAGACTCACCAAACCATTTAATAAATAAATCGGGCAAAGAAGCAAATGGACAAGTTGGAGAAGATGATGGGGTAGATCACTGCATCTTTAGAAAAGCTCAGAACCGACCTCGGGAAGCTGCCTAGTCAACCCGAACAATCAATGGCGATACATGTACTCCGAGGAGGGACGAAGTTTGATAATAGGGTCGGCGAGTTGGAGGAGGAGGATGTTAAGAATGGAAAAAAACACGGCAATTGAAGGAATCCATAAGTCCCAAAACAGATATGTTCTTGGCTTCATCACCGAAATCTTTCAATCCAAGGGAGACGATTCAAGAAAGGAATGGGCAGCCAAGGCATCCGGCCGAACGAGCCAAGAATTCGGCTTGATTGGAAGGATGGAAGCAACACTTGGTCTAAAATCCGACCGGATAAGAGGACAGAAGGAAATATCCGATTAGATAGCAGAACAGTATACCCATCAGATGCCTTATCCGACCAGATTAATGAGAAGAACCAGTCAGATATCAACTCATCCGATCGGATCGACGTAAATATCCTGTCAGATAATAATAAAAAAGCTTCATCCGACCGGACTGGTGGAGGTATCCAGTCGGATACCATTCTTGACCAGGGCACTTCCAGCCATTCCAAACCACAATGAGTAATTCAAGGCCCCGTGCCATTCAAAAATCGTCTTAAGCCAGCAAAGGAGAACAAGAAGTTCATGGAACTCTATAACATGATGAAGAACGAGAACGTCAACCTTCCACTTCTTAACGTGATCAAAGCAATTCCGTCATATGTTAAATTTTTCAAAGAACTCGCATCAAAATAGATACTACTGGAAAAAAATGAACGCGTTGTGTTGTAGAAGGAAATGAGTGCCATATGTCATCAACCACTACCGCCGAAAGTGAGTGATACAGTGAGTTTTTTTATTACGATAACTCTCAGGTATGGACAAAAGGCACGAGGAATGCTCGATTTGGGGCGTGGATCATTTTGATGCCCTATGCCCTTTAAAATAGTTCAACCTTGGGGAGATGAAAGAAACAAGCATACGACTTCAACTAGCCGACCGTTCGGTAAGATATCCACTGGTAGTGGTCGAAGATGTCTTGGTAGAAGTCAGCTCTTTAGTAGTTCCCGTGGACTTTGTTACACTGGACGTTGGGGAGGTGTCCAAATCAAGCAAGGAGCACACTATTATGTTGAGCCAACCATTCATGGCAACATCACATACCATGATCGACGTGCGACGAGGAAAAATAACCCTTTTTGTTTTTGACGAGTCAGTTACATTTTTGCTCAGAGACATCCAGAACTCTCCATCACCTTTGATGGGCCGTGAATGTTCTAATATTTATTCTGTGGACCAATGTGTGAGTAAATTATTCGGTGTTGGGCCTTTATAAGAGTGGAACATCGAGGACGACAATTTTGATTCGATTGCGGAGGGGGTAGTCGATCTATTTATGATTGAAGAAGAAGATATGGATGAAACGATTGGGACAGTACTGGAGCCTTAATTTGAATTGAAGCCACTTCCGAGACACCTTTAATATGTCTGTATTGAGGAAAACGAGAGGAAACCCGTGATAATTTTTGCAGAGTTTGCGGAGAATGAAGAAAAAGAGTTGATCGAGGTGCTTAGAAAATACATGCAAGCCATTGGTTGGATCATCAGAGACATTGAGGCTGCGTTGCAAAGAAGGGTGGGATTAGACACTTTAATGCAATCCTATGAATTCACATTGTTGATACAATTTAATATGTTGTTTGCAGACCCGGGTTGCTCCGATCTTTGGAATATTTGTGTGTCCTGGTTACGCCGTTTGTTAACATAGATGGTCTTGGATAAAATGCAAAACGTCGCATATACCCTCTCATTACACAAAAGTAATTTTCAAATTGAATGAAACCCTTGCTGTTGGACTATCAAACTTTATCAGAGCCCTCATCCCATCCCGAGATCCCTCGTCGAATCTGCAGAATGCACGGTGCGCACAGTGGGTGCCGTCGGACCTCCGCGAGGAAGAGTGGTCCGGTCGATGCATTGAATGAGTTCTAGGGAAGACACTCGTTGCGCTTGTTGAGTTTTCCTGTTGGAGCGTGCTCGGAGGTAGGTAACCTCAATTCCTTTTTTTTTTGCCAATTGATTTTGGTCCGACAGTCAGAACATATAGGTTCGATAGCCAAAGCGCGAAATAGTGCCCGATTATCAGGTATGGTAAGTAATTTGTAAGTAATTAGGTGATTCGGCAAGTTAGGTTTCCAATTTTGGGTTTAATGTATATCGAAAATGCAGAAAACCAACAATACAAAATAATAATAATAATAATAATTTGGGCATCATAGATGGAACGACATTAATCGCCGTGGCACGGCCTTAGAGCACACCTGGTGAATTGTAAATTGAACTAATTTTTCAGATGTTGGACTTGTAATAAGGATTGTGTTTTCGGCTGTTGATGGAGTCATGTATTGCATTTCATAGCTTCTTGATATATTATGGCTTCGACATTTTAAATATACTATGTTTGTTTATCCAGACAAATGAGTACCTCTAGTTCGTCGTCGTTCTCTTGCCAGCAGAACCAGTCGTTCAGTTGTTGGACTAGTAATAGGGAACTCCCAAGGGAATGTTACTGTGAACTCCCCACGCGGGTGTTGACCTCGAGGACGTCGAAGAATCCTGATCGGCGGTTCTTGTCTTGTCCTAATCGAGGGGTAAGACCAACACTATTAACTCATTTTTTTTGCCCTAGCCGTTAGTTGTATTCAATTGTTTGTTGTCGGTGTTCGATTTCCTAAAATTAACTATGCATTTGGTTTTGCTTGTACTGTAGGATAAAAAGTTTACATTTTTCATGTGGGTTGATCACCTCTTGACAGATCAACTGACTGTAACGATTGATCAATTGCGTGAAGAACTTACTAATGCAAGGGAGGAAGCATTGCTGCATAATAAACGTGCGCAGAAGTCGGATGTGTCCAGTCGATTCGCATGGTTAATTTGTACAGTTCTCGTCTTGCTCTTGTGTTTCAAGTGAATTTTAGAGGCAACTGTATGCTCTAGCCATTTGAAGCTGATCCTGGTTGTTAACTACTTGACGTATGAATTATGCATTGGGCACGCCATAATAGGATGGGTTTTTAAACTCATTAATTCGGTTTGGTTGTGGACTCTGGTTGTGTTTTGTTGTGTAACAATAATTTACGAAAGATATTATCTATGGGTAATGTATACAACCGTGTCCATATGTAAATGTTGTGGAGTGGGGTATTGGAATATATGTAGTCTTGTATTATTACTTTTGCAACTTTCTGAGGCTACTTTTTTTACTAAGGAAATAAGAAGGCAAAAAAGCCCATATCCTCACGCATATATTCCGTCCTGCCTGATTAGAGTAGATTTGTCCTTATTTTTATTAGCTTTTTAGTTCGTTTTTATATTTGTTTTTGGTATAAGTTGGATAATTTAAGCATAATTTCGTAATTTTATAATTCCAGCTTATTTTACCGCATTTTGATCTTAATTGATGCAATTAGGTGATGTTTCGTTGTTTTTCACCTTACAGATAAGTAATCGGAAGAGTTTAGCACGTAAAAGACAAAGTACGATGTTCGAGAATAGAAGAACAAGCTTTCCGGTGAAATGAGTAGCAAACGATTGAGAAATGGAGACCGACGCTCAGTCGCGTCGACTGACGTGGCCGTCGATGCACCGTCGACGCGAGCCGTGTCAGAGAGTCATGACCGCGTCAGTCGATGCTACGTCGACGCAAAGTCGATGCTACTTGCTGAAGTGTCGAAATCGACGCACCAGTGTCGACGCAACGTCGACGCTACTTGCTGAAGCGTTGATGTCGACACACCCCGTCGACGCACCTGCCCAGCCGACGCGCGCACCTGCTGACCACACCTGCCGAGCGCTGCCGACCAAGTCTGCTGAGTCCCGCCGAGCGCCAGCACGCGTCAGTCGACGCTACGTCGACGCGACGGCCCAGAATTCGGAAATTAGGGTTTCTTGTGCGCCAAGACTTCTAATATCTATTTAAACCCTCATTATTTCGGATTTTAGAGACAATACAGAGAGGACACAAAGACCCAACACTATCCTAGGGCATTTTAGCATTCAATAACAATAAATCCACGTCTTATAACAAGATTTGGAGATGCGGATCAAGGATCGAAGTTCTACGCGTCCGAAACACCGATTTCGCGCTCGAGAATCCATCTTCGCCCAAGATCAGCGTTCAAACTCCGGAATAGCCTGAGCTTTTCATTGCTTTCCTTAGTTTTAATAAGTTTTCTAAACTCTTAGATAATTTTCTAGTTAATTGTTTAGACAAATTCTTAGTTAATTCTAGTTTTAATTAGTTCAATCATTCTTATGCTTGGATATTGGATATTGGTTAATTTAGTTTACTTATGCGATTTAGTTTATGCTTAGTTAATGGTTCTTGGATTCGTATGATTGATTTAGTTTATGCTTAGTTAATGGTTCTTGGATTCGTATGATTGATTTAGTTTATGCTTAGTTAATGGTTCTTGGATTCGTATGATTCAATTGCTTAGCGATAGTTTCTTAAATTCATGCTTTTAGATATTATAATTAGTTCTAAATCTTCGTAGCGTTAATTGATAATTTAGTTATAACTCTTAGTTGATAAATTAGAATAATTAGCTTAATCAGCTTTAGTTTACTGCTAGTTCGTAATTGATAATCTAGTTTAAAGTAATTAGTTTAGTTATTATCGTCTTAGTTTATAATGATCGAATCAATCTATTCAAACCCCCAAATGTATATGTATGTTATTCGTAATTGAGAAAAACATTGAAAAGACCGAACAGTTATTTCCTCAAGAGATACGACTCGAGTCAAACTCATCACCCTACAGTTACCTCGTACACATGCGAGCAAACTGACGTACTTTTAAATTAATTATTAAAAATGGGGTGCACAAAAGTTTGAGTCAAAAAATTTGGCGCCATTGCCGGGGATGCAACAAGTAGGAATTTGAGATGTTTTTTGTTTTATTTTTGACGTTTTATGTTTACTTTTAATTTGCTATATTTTTCTTATTTTTCTCTCTTGGCCTTTGCCATTTCATACGTTGACGTGTTGTTGAGTCTATGCAGGGAAGGCGATCACTTCAACTAGACCTTGTGCCATTCATTGACAACATCCACCGTTCAAATCCACCGAGACCAAGACCCGTTTTTATTCCTGAGGACGATTCCTCAACAACAACTGATTTTGCTTGCGATCAAGCTCCCGACATGATGTTAGTGGCACAATCGGTTCGAAACGGCGATTCCCCACCACGAACACCACCCCGTCCCAATCGACACGGGTATGGGAGTGAGCCGATCATTTTGCAAGGACAACCCCTACCACGAGCTTATTGGGCTCATTATCAGCAGAACGTGGGACAAGACGAAGGGATTAACTGGCAGAAAAACGTGATCAATCACCAACCCAACATGGCGAATATGAGGCCAAACGGGGAAATGAACAACAACGCTATTCTCCAACACAACCTCGAGAACGTGGCGATTAGAAACGAAGATTTTATGCAGCACAACGCGTATGCTAACAACCAAAGGCACGTGAACGATTGGTTGGAGAATCAATATCACGGATATGAGCAAAATAACTTCGGAAGGAGATACGAGCGTGAGCACCAATATGCACACGATGACCACTACGAGAGAGTTAATGAACAAGTTAGAGAACCAAGGGGAGATCGAGCACTTAGACAGCGCGACTTGGCACGTCCAAAGGTTGTACCCTTTAGGTCCGCCATTATTCTTGGACCGACCGCGAGGGCAGTGGTAATTAAACCGCATCAACTCAACCTACTCCCAACCTTTCATGGGAATGCGCATGAAGACCACTTGGCATTTTTAAATTATTTCGTTGATGAAGTTGGATAATTCGTAGTTCATGGCCTTCACCAAGAGGAGGTCCAGATGATTTGTTTCCCGTACAGCTTGAAGGACAAGGCGAAGTCATGGCTACTGTCCTTAGAGCCTGGTTCGTTAACCGACTGGGATATGATTAGCGAAAAGTTCCTAAACCAATATTATTCAGCCCAAACAACGGGGCATCTTCGGAGACAAATCGCTACTTTTGAGCAGTTAGAAGGAGAGCTATTTCACGAAACGTGGGAGCGCTACAAGACACTTTTGCAAGCTTTACCCCACCACAACTATTCTCCGGAGATGACTAACCAGTTCTTTTTCGATGGTTTATTGGACCATGGGAAACGGGAGGTAGAGATAGCAGCGGGAGGAGATTTTGGAGATTTGACAGCACACGAGGCAATACAAGTGTTGGAGAAGCAAAGTGAAAAGTCTAGACAAACCAATTCTCGGCCTCGTAAGATGAGAGTTAACGAAGTTTCCATCCCCGACCCTGATTTAGATGATGGCAAGTTAGTTAAGGCGAAATGTGCAGAGATTTTCAATGAGAAATTAGCTGCTTGGAAAGCCGAGCGAGCTAGTAAGGCCGCTGCACAGAAAATGGCTGCGAATTGCAACCAGTGTGGATCCCTCCAGCATTTAGCAGACGCATGTCCTAACAACAGTTAGCAGCAAGAGGAGGTTAACGCGATCCAAAGGTATTCGAACCAAAAGAAGTACATGCCACAACGTGACAATCCTCTTTTCAAGTGGGGTCCGGGCAATCCAAATCATATGCCACCTGACCCACAATATCCACCACCACAATATGCTCAAGCACCACCAGTGCCACCATTACAAAATAACTTTCATACGCAAGGGCAGACGTCAAGTACAAGCTAACCGAACGATCAGCTGCTGGTTTGGCAGCAAAATCAAGTAGCCGAGACGAGCAGTAATAGAGAAGGACTTACGAAGGTGAACGCAAAGATTGACGAACTTTCAAAGAAGGTGAGCGGAATTGACCATCTTTCCGGCATTGTGCATGATCTAGCCAAAAACATGGAAAGGATGGAAAGAACTATGGGGCAACTAGCAACCGATTTTGCACGGTCAAACAAGGAGAAGAACAAGCTTCCAAGTCAACCAGAGCAAGCGTCGGCGATTCACGTCCTATGCAGTGGGAAGACGATCGACAATGGCGTAAAAAATCAAGATGAGGAGACTGTTTCTAAACCAGTGGACAAGCTACATAAATCCGCCAATAGATATGTTCCTGGTTCTATTCAAGGGAAAATTCCGAGCGACACCTCTGGCAACGATGAACCGTCGCAACCGAAGCAAACAACGATGCAGTATAAGGATGTTGCTCCTTTTCCGAGCCGGTTACGTCCAGCAAGGGAGAACAAGAAGTTTATGGAGTTGTACAATCTCTTGAAGAATGTGAATATAAACCTGCCACTTTTAGAAGTGATCAAGACGATGCCCGCCTACGTCAAGTTTTTTAAGGAACATGCCTCGAGAGAGAGACGTTTGGCGACAACTCAATACATTCCGTTATCGAAGGAAGTTAGCGCGACGGAAACGACGCCGGATTTTCTATCAAGGGAAGGAACAAGCAAGTCAATTCGTGTAAAGATTACGAGTCCTATGAACATATGCATTTAAGTGGAGAAGAATTGATCGAGTTGTTGGGAATTGACATACGCGACATCGTGGCAGAATTTGGAGACAATTTTGATGAGGAGTTTTCACACAAATTCAAGCAAAAGGTGGAGTCGAAACCACCAATAAATCATTCAAGGCACGATTTCCTCGGCCATAGCGAAAATTTCACTTTCAAAAAGAACACGGGCGAGGTGTGTTTAGGCGATTGGGCGAAGGAGATGAATAAATCAAGAAAGGTTCGCACGAGTGAAGTTAAGAACTCACAATTTGAGGTTGGATAATTAGTCTTGTATAATAACGAACGTAAGTACGACCCAGCCGATTTTGGAGCTTCATGGAGCGGACCATTCTCGATTAAAGAATTTGATGAGTACGGCGTAGCCACGTTGTACGATGAGATTGGCAAATCGTCATTTCAAGCTCACAAGCATAGATTGAAGCCTTATCATGACGGACGAGGTAAAAATAGCAATCGCAAGATGATGGAGTTTGGAGATCCACCGTACGTTGAAAGATAAACGAGCAAGATAGCGTCGAGCAAGCGACGTTAAAATTTGCGCTTCTCGGGAGGCAACGCGAGCATTTGTATCCTTTTGTACCTTATTTTCATTTTATTTAATTTTGATTTTTGATTTTTACTTGTTTAAGAACAAATGGAGAACTCGGACGAGGAGAATTGAACGAACGAGCGAAGGGAAAGACGCCCAGGAATCCGCCCGCGTCGACGCCGAGCACCTGCTCGTGTCAGTCGACGCGGCGTCAACGCGAAATGCCGAGAATTTGTCTTCTGTCGTGTCGACCAACGCGGCGTCGATGCCAGATGCCTGGAAATTTACGTTCTGTTGCGTCGACTGACGCGGCGTCGACGCAACCCGCGGACCAGCCCAGAATGCGTTTTAAGACGGGTTTTGACCCACCAACCCGACCCGTATGCGTGTGACCCGCGGGAAACCCAGAAAACCCTCTTAAAAACAGCTTCTTCCTCCCCACACCGAGCATGGATGTCGACGAGAACCTCAACGAGGACGATGAGTCCCGCGAGTTCTAAACTCGTTCTATCTTTATTTTCATTATTTATGCTTTCTTTATGAAGAATATATAAAAAAATGAAAAATATAAAATCCAAAAATATTGTTCTTTTCTTTGTTTTCGTTTGTTTTGTTTTTCTTAGGGCATTTCGCATCACGTACATTGAAGAAGTGGCCAATTACACAAATCACGAATAGCGGCTCGACTACTATTATTTCAAGGATGTTTTCTTTTTCCTTCCTCTTTTTGATATTGGATGTATTTGTGGCAATCAGGAGATTGCCGGGATTTTTAGAGAGGGGGGTGGTCGAGTGTGATTTGTATTGATAAATGGTGTGATTTTATACTTGGCCTGTAATAATTATGTGTTTAAGTGCGATTAATTGCTATTCCTGCGCGATATTGTGTTTCTATGGCTTGCCTGTCAAAGTTGACTATGTGTGATTATTGGTTCTAGTTCTTTGAGCGTGCATAAAAATATTTTTCAAAATTATATTTATATATTATAAAAAGGTACTTGGACGCAATCGATTTCACGAAACCTTAAAATCAGCGTCAATTCAAAACTTTTTCATGCAAAAAGCCAGTGAGTAGCCTGAGTGTTTATCATCATTGCATGTACGTGAACAAGTTTCAGTTTTGATATCTCTTTGAAACCGCTGTGTGTAGTCAACTTTGAAAATGAAGTTAAGGCGCATATAAAACCTTATTCCGGCCATATCCATATATTTTTTAGCCACTATAAATTCCGAATGAGCCAATCATAGCCAAATATCCACGCCTATAGCCATGAGTGTTTCTGAGACGACCCTACAACCCATTAAAAGCGTGGGGTAGGAGTTCGTATTTTTATTGGTTATTTGAGTCTTGGGAATTTTTATTAGGAATCTATTAATTTGTAAATAAGGACCACCATCTAAAAAAAAAAAAATAAAAAAGAGAGAAACCTATAAAAGAATAAACGGGGGAAAAATAAAAAATGATAAGAAAGATGGTGGGTCTTGTGTTATTAATTGCCTACGCGCTTGTAAAGGCTTGAGTTTAATTGTTTATTTTATGAAAGCCTTATGTTTAA
>BMAC01000107.1:1225636-1306174 GCA_014905375.1 Phtheirospermum japonicum
ACAGGGCATCACCCAACTTCTGTTGACTCATTTGAAACAAAAAATAAAAATAAAAATTTATATTATTAATAGTAAAAAAAAAAAACATGTTTGAGATTCATGTATTGAAGGCTATTTCAATCCGTTCAACTGCCAATAATTGGTCTCAATGAGGGGAATTGGTAGTGCTACTATAATAACTGTGACACGTGTTTGCAGCCTTTACCAAAAAGTGAGAATTGAATGGAGGTACGTAGTTATGTGCATTGGGTTTTTACCCATTACTTGGCCCATATTTCGTAATATTCTACCAAATAGGTGTTGAAAGTTACAGTCATTAAATGCAGTTACTTTCTATATGAGGAACAGTACTATAATGTTGCCGTTGCTAATCGAGGAATACAAATTACAATGTCAACTAGAATGGGGCATACTTATCAGGATAAAAATAAGAATTCATAGCGGGCGTTCAAATCCAAGTTACATGCATAAACACTACATAATTTACAAAAACTAAGTAGTCATCAAAAATTTCGTTTACGTTTTGTCTGGGGTTAAGCACTAATACAAACTAAACCCAATTACAACATTTCGTTCCCTGAGTTAAAGTCGACCCTCGAGCATCATCTTCACCATCACAGTCTTGTACTCATCACTAATACTAAAGAACAGGTCTAGATCATCGTTGTTCTTACACAGTAGCTTCGATACCGCTTTCTTGTTCACAATGGTGAGGAAACTCATTTGGTTCAAAATATCAAACACGGCCTTCCACTTGTCTCGGGCGTCTTGTTGGAAACCAATTCGCCGTGCCAATTCTCCAATGTGGCCATCAGTCTTAGCACAAAATGTTTCCATCATGTTCAGGAACCGCACCTCCATTGCATCGACGAACTTACGTTTTTTCAAAACTCTGATTTTTGGCGCGGAACTTCCTTCAGCTGCAACATCGGAGTTTTCATCGGTTTTGATTCCCACATTGCCGTGCTCCTTTCCCCAAGAATGCGTGCTCATCCTTTCTTCGCGATGTTGATCCCCAGCTGCGTCCTTCGCCGTATCCGCGAAGCCCTGCGCATTTTCTCCCGTTGCCCTGTTCTTCCCGAAGACGTCCACCCAGTCCTTAAAGAATGGCCACGTCTTGTACCTCAAGGCTTTGGCACTCGGATCGAACTACAAAATGAAACATATTTCTGAGAATTTCAAACACGTCAATTCAAAATTTAACTTTAATTTAACGAGCGGACCTTCACGTGTTCAACCCATATATCGTTATCCATCGTCACAATATGACTTGAATAATTCCAACCGAACCCTGAACGACTTTGCATGAGGCTTAGTGAACCGTACTGCTTTCTCCATACGTGCATTTTTTAGGTGATATGTGTCTCGGCCTTGATGTCCGTACCAGGGAGATGTTGGGCCACGTGCTTCTCCAAAATGAATGCGTACCCCGCCTTGAAACCATTGTCCGCTTTCCATCCCCGTATGACAAGATCTTTCAACCCTCGTACGAGGACCTTTTCATCTTCTACGAACCATGTTCTCTGGCTAGGGTGGCCTGTGGACGGTTTCGCGAAACTTCCACATAATTCCATTCCTGCACTTGACTATCTAATATGTTCATACTATCAACTCATATTCAGAATTCCCATGAATTGGTAAAAAAATAAAAGATCATGCACGTATCATTCGGCCGAAAGTGAAAAGAGAATAATTTCATATGAAGAGCAATATCGTTTCTTCCCTAAAATTGGATAACGAGATGTCAATCGCAGACATTACCAACGGTAAGCCTAGAACCTAGTATTTCTTAGTATAACACAAAAAAATCAACATAATTAAGAATGTGAGAATCGAGCAGGCACAAAAAAGTGCATTGAGTCGTGTATACATATGTGCTTGTGGTAACACGTTGGTTCATATGGATGTATTTCGTGCCTAGTGGGTTGAAGCACTCGAAACAATAGATAATTCATGAATAAGACAACAACTGGGTAGTTAAACAAAAGAAAGACTACTTTTATTACAAACGCAATCTCTACTTTGAGTTACGCTGCACCCCTCCACTCCTCGTACATGGCCACGGCGAAGGTGTCCCGTCATTCTGTACATTGTTGTGACGGTTGTACTTGATCAACGTAATATTTAAGTGATGTATCCTCATTACTGTTAATTGTGTCTCGTTCCTCGTCGACACACTCGATCAGATCTACGGCCATGTTTGTGCGAATGAAATTATGAAGCAAGCAACACACCATAATCATTTTGTTTTGTGTCGCAATGTCGTAAAATGATGGACTCCTTAAGATAGCCCATCGCTTCTTCAATATTCAAAATGACCTCTCGATGGAATTCCGAGCCTTTGAATGATGCAAATTAAATAGTTCTTTGAAATTCTGGGGTCCCTCAGCACCACTACGCCCCTCGTTTAAATGATATCTAACACTCCTATATGGGCCTGGAATTCTTTGAAATACGAGTAACGATACAAATTCATATGGGATTGTATGGACGCGTTAGTGTTTGGAAATCTTTGTAACTGGTTTTTAAAGTAACTAAGATGCTAATAGTTATTTTATTTACCATTGAGTATTTTCAAACAATTTCGCCTACTGATTGCGTCCCGTAGCACAAGACTATCTGCGGACGATCCTTCCCATTCGGTGAGCACGAATATGTAATTCATGTTTTGGTCACAGACGCCTAGAACATTTATAGACACATCTCCCTTCCGGTTTCGATACCGAGGTTTCTCACTAAGTGGCACATGAACTTGAACAAATGTCACATTCAATGCACCGAGGCAGCCCTACCACTAGTACACAAAATCAAATTAGAGGCCCCCCATATAAGGCGGTTTAATTTAGGACCGCCTCAAAAATGGTATATAAGGCGGTTGGGTCATCTAAACCGCCTTATAATTAAAAAAAAAATCGTAMGGTGGCGGTTCTTGGTAAGAACCGCATCATATAATAACAATCGAGGCGGTTCTATTAAAAACCGCCTCATATTAATCTGACCGGGCGGCGGTTCATGTATGAACCGCCTCAGAAATACTTTGACCGGGCCGCAGTTCATATGTAAAACCGCTATGTGCATTGTCAGAGGCGGTTCTATAATTGAACCGCCGCAAGGAATTTAAAATTCAACTGTCGTTTATAATTAACTTATATACCTTGCAATTAAAAAAAACAAAAATAGCTCTCCCCTTCGTCCCGCCGGAACCCTTGTGCTCTGTCTGCTTTGCTCCTTCAGCGATAATTAACGAAACGTTGCTCCCGCCATTGTTAATCTCCGTCCTCACTATCATCTCCACCTAAACTGAAGTAGCCCTAGTTTCACCTCCCAACCCTAACTCTTCGCCTTCTCCATCAGGTTTGATGTCTCTTTTCGTGTATTTTTAAAATAGMCATATCATCTTGTTAATGAGTAATACTGTTTTTCAATTAATTAGAGAGGAAATTCAATTGATGTTTGATGGTTGCAAAGGAGATTTTATCTATGAGTGAGGTTTTGGGTGTCTGCGTTTTTAGTTTTTTTGTAGGCTTCAATTAAGGAGAAATTGGCTCCTYTGTTTGTGTGAGGGATTTTMTTATTAATCATGTAGGTTGATGAWACCTTTAATTGATCAGAATATGTTGGAAGAAATCATTTTTACTCCATTTTCAGTTTATTCTTAGTGTAGATCCAGTCATGGATTCTATAAAATCCTTAAGACTCGACCARAAGACCCCGCAGGCGCATTCAGTCGAAATCAAACCACTTTCTTCCAAGGATTAAAGTTTTTAATTGTTTGAAATTTCATGACTACAGTTGTTTTTAACGTACTGATATCTCAGATTCCAATATTTGCTATCGTATCCCGTCTTGATGTTATTAAGAGATTTCCACTCTATGAATATGTGAATTATATTGATGCAAGTGAAAGAGAATTGTATGTATAAGGGGTTGCTAAAGAGAAACAAATATCATTATATGCACACAGAATATTACCCGTCGAGCATTAATGGCAGTTTAATTGAAACATCCTTTTCTTCCCCAGTCTCCTATAGCCAGAAAGRGTACCTGGCTGTTAACTTTTGTGCTCTGCTTAATCTGTATAAGTCTAGCCAAAATATTTACATTGCTTAGAAAGAGACAAGCTATCCACAAATGTAGCATGAGTGTACGAATCCTGTYTGCATCAGCCATTATGCCGAGCTTTTAACCATGGGGGTTTTCTCAATTCACTAATATCCCTTTATATGCTTGAATGATGGATATTAATTATTATTGCTTGTTATATTGTGTAGGCATTTTACATTTAATGTAGAATATGTCATCTTTCTTTTTCTTGGTTGAAAAAGAAGATTTATATTTTCCTCTTTTAAGTTCAAGGTGGATACACATTTATTACAATATTTTGATAGTTAATTGTACAGATTAACATAAAAGGTTGGTTTATTTGGCTGTGTTGTGTTATTGTCGTTTTTCTTTTTCTTTTATTTTTATTAAGTTTTCTTTTTGTTTTTTTTGCTCTTCTCTCTCTGACTTCCTGTTAATTATGAGGGATCATTTTAAATTTCTGGTCCATCTACCAAATATGAAGGCACAGGGCATATGCGATATTTTCTGTCAGTCGATTCATACGTGCATCTCTGACTACTTATAAGTTAATTAGACATATAATCTAAAGAATATAGAAGCTTTTCCATGATTTATAAACATGCATACAGATAATCTTCCGGAGGTCGACCCGYTGTAAGTTCTAGAGTTGTGATGATGATCCATGGCCATTTAGGTTGTAGGAACCACTCATGATATTGAGTGGAATATGAAGTGAGTGGAATTATTTTCATGTATTTGTTGGCATTTTGCACATGTTCAGGTATTACATAACAGAAAATGGCAATGCATGTAATTGATTCATGTATTTTTTTACATAATATATGGATTTCAATATATAGTGTTGATTGTAATTCCTGAGTTCTTTGTTTTTCTTTTCTATTGTGTGTGTGAATGGAATACAGATTTGAACAAAAAAATCAAAAAAAAAAAAGGATCTGGGTATTAGCGATGACATGTTTCGCTAATAAGATTGTCGTTAAAGGCTAGTTTTAGCGACGACTAGGGTGTCGCTAAAGAACGGGCCACACAGCAAATGTGAATCTGGTAACAGAGTATTAGGGACATTATGTCGCTAATACTCAAGTGACTAAATACTTTTTTCTTTCTTTTTTTTTTTTAAACAAGTAGTCATCAACTACTTTAAGCCAAAACAACAGTATCCTCATGATACAAGGTCTGGTACAGCTAATGGTTTACCAAATCCATAAAATACCACAAAAGGCTATAATAAAATTAAGTTTATGCCCTCCACAAAACAAAATAACTTCTTAACCGCAGACAAAAGCTAACGTTTTAGTTAGAGATGGTAGTAGCCTCCCTGCTGCTAGTAGAATCATATATTGTTACTGACAAGTCGAGGAGTTGTTGGGATGGCGTTCAAGTTGAAGTTGTTATCAAGGCTTGTAATTATGGTGCCTGACGTACGAGCTTTCCGAGGCGGTGGAGATAGGGGATTTGAGATTACTCTTTTTGCCCCTCGATGCATTTACCTCTGACATTACTTTTCGTCCAAGAGAGCATCTTGACCGCACTGCCATTTCTTGCCATCCGTTCTTTCGCATCTCTGTGGCACGTTTGCGATGACGTTCTTAGGGCCATGATAGACTTTGCCTGCACCACAATGAAAGAACACTCTTCGGAGACGAGCCAAATCCCGGATGGTTATTTTTCGTTGTCCCATATTCGATCTTCCTAGGGTTTGCATTCTCAATACTAGAGTCCTTGTTCTTACCTGATTGAACTTGACCTAGACCGTTCTGAGGTCCCGACGTTCTTAACGGATGGTGTGATCGTAATTTCTGGGTTTTTCATAAATCCCTAAAGTTGTTTGTTTCGCCACCACATTTTTCTTGTTGTAGTTGTTGTTGCCTCGTACTAATAATATTATCAGAACTCGAGGGAAGTGAAATTTTATTCCCAGAAGGGAAAATGTGAGATTGATTAACCGATTCACCAAGAGGTGAAAATAACTGAGACCACATATTTGCATCATCCTAGTGAAGAGACCTTTTCAACTTGGCAACAGGGTCATTAACAGGCTGAATCTGAAATCTTTGTTGATGAATCTGACAGACAAGAATTCTCTGCGTTACTAAAATTAAAACCCTAATTTCACTAATCAAACTAAAAAATTCCCCAAATTAACTCACTAAATTGCAGGAAAAATCAGCAAACAGAGCTGCGAGATCTCCGATCTATACCCAGCCTTCAAATAGTTCTCCAAACCCACCATATTATCTTCAACTGTGAATAATCTAACAGGAACCAGTACCTCATGGGGGTCGAAACTTAATGGCCTCTACTTAATATATTTTTCTATATGTTTATTTATAATATATAACTTGTGTTAATTCATCATGTCAAAATCTTAAATATGATGAAAATTCGTTAAAAGGTTGTTTGGAGCAGCATTCGATGAAATATTTGGAATATATTTAATTCTATAAATAAAAATAAATTCTTGTTTGTTAGTATAATATTCAAAATTATTTACTTTTATCATGTATGAAAGTGAATAATATTTATTATAATATTCTATTTAATTATACTTAATTATATAATTATAAAATATTAATATCAAGGTAAACTAATTCTAATAATATTTCTTCTCTAAGAAAGGCAGCTTTAGCTAGGAGTATACATGTCTACTTTGTGTGTATAGTTTCGATGAGTTATTATGTGCTTGTTCATTATCGCTAGCTCCGGCATGATATATAAATATTATCTATTCCGCCTTTTGCAATAACAATCTTCGGAACAAAATAGATTTTTATATTTATTTAATTTTTGTGCCTCACAGTACATAAGAAAATTATTGGTTTTAGAAAATTACTTTGGTTTTGCATCTATTTTTTATTTTATTTGTGATTGGCATTGACCGTTTAGGAGATTTTTTTACTGTCAGGCAGCTCCATCTTTTCCAAGTTCTTTTCCGCAGCTGTTCTCTAGTTAAGAAAATCCTCGTTGCTTGATTCCTTGCGTATCGACCAGGTTTGTTTTGTTTTTCTTTCCTATTTAGAAGTTATAGTAGTTAACTCTGGTAATTTATAGAAATTTCGGTTCTAAGTAGATTTTTTGGTTCTGTCTAGATTTTTTTTTATTTATCTACTCTTTTATATCTTGAGGCATCCTTGAGCCTGTAGTCTAAATTCAAGGTTGAAAGACATAATAGGTAGAGGGGCGAGATTAAGTCGACCCACTTTTTATTTGTTCTAGTTAAACAGAAGCTGCTGCATAATCATAYCCAATGCCAGTACAAACCTAACAATTGYCCCAATTTTCTTGATGGGATTTCTTGTCAGATGAGCATTGATTTATTACAAGTTATTCTGGTGGGAGAAATTTGCAGTAAGAAAAATATTTGTTGTGCTTTTATTGGTAGAAATAGTCAAGGAAAAAGAACAAAAAGTGATCAACAGTGARAGGTAAAGAAAAAAGGACCGAGCTTGATTGAAATAATTAGTTATCATTAATAATCTAATGGTTCGTTTCAATATTTGCATTGTAGGATTGGATAGKAAATGAAGATTCTTACTCTACATTGGAGTTCGACGAAATACGAAATGTTTGGYCAAGGTTTTTTATTGATGTTCTTGCAAATATGTAGCATTACCGTACGTAGTTAAAAAAAATTGTGAACTTGTTGGGTATTATTTTTAGTTTTGAATGAGATTTTGTCAAATTTTCAAGTACTTTTGAGTTGTGAACACATATTTTGATATAATGGATTTGTAGTTTTTGTTTTAGATGTGTATATGCATATTTTGGTGAAATTATGTAGTTAAAAGTAAAAACCCAGAAAATAGCTACTGGTATTTTTGTGAAATTGATGGGGTTTTGGTGAAATTGCTACTGCATGCAGGTGGAAAAAAAAAAAACCCAGAAATTATATATAAAAAAAGAAAAATTAATTATTTGAGGCGGTTCTAAGTAGAACCGCCTCTGTAGGCAATAATAAAATTGAGCGGTTCATAATTCGACGCGCCTCAAAATTTCGACAAATACGAGGCGGTTGGTAGAAAGAAACCGCCACAGAATCGAATAGTTTAGAGGCGGTTTTTGTCAAATTACCGCCACTCGTTATGACAACTGAGGCGTTTTTGATTATATAATTAATGACCATAGGAGGCGGTTATAAATAAGAACCGCCGCCCGGACAAATTTTTTTGCGGCGGTTTGAACCGCCGCCCGGTCACGAGCTAGCATTTGAGGCGCCTTGATTAGAGGCGGTTCAAAACCGCCTCTAAAGGCCGTTTAAAACCGCCTCTAATCACTATTTTTCCACCAGTGTACGCAAGTAGTCAGAAGAAAAAAAAGGGTTATGGATGATCTATGTTTTTGTTGGATTAAAGTTGTATTAAATTCTTCCGATTGGGGTTGAAAAGTACCTTAAACCATTTCCAGTTGACATCGGTGCAGCTCTCATCAATCTCTTTGGGTGTAACGGCTAGTATCGGATGCAGCCTCAGAACCGCATCAAGAACAAGATGAAAGTGATTACTAACAGACTTCCCGGACCTCGAAAGCATGCTTCACCACATGATTTTTTTGATGATGGGCTAAGACAGACAGAAATAAAGCGACTTGTTCGCTAACTAATATGTCACGTGAGGGCAGTAGACCCCCCAAACTCTCTAAGAGGTAACACAGTTTACCGAACGCATTCCTATCGATCCTAAGTTGGTCAATACATGTCCTGTCACTTATATCAACTAGTCTACGCAAGTGTGAAATCTGAATGGGTAGCCTCTAAAAGAGTGGTTCGCGTACGTTGTCAAGGTATCTACGCCGATTACGGTTAGTTTTCAAAAAAGTCTTGTTATAGAAATACACAAGAATCAAGAAATTCCTTAACATGTCTATGATGCTTTGAACAATCAGGGCCACCTCGACCTCTTTTTCTGAGTAATCCATGAACGCGTGGAAATGCCTTTTTTTCGGTTTAAAAAAATTTCGGAAAGAAGATGCAGTGTGTATTAGATACCCTTCTCACAACCAATAATACGTAAAAATACTAATCTATTTCAAATTCATGCATCGTGATATAATATAGGATTTACCAAATTCTCCATGACCGAATCATAAGCCAAATGGCCGGAGCAAATAATTTAGAAATCACCAGCTGCCTATATCATTCAGAAACATACTAACTAGTAGTTCAATTTCTCAGTTCCCAACACACAAGCATGGGTAAAAAAATACTATTGCATCGTTACAATACAATCTCCTTAGGAAGACCAGACGCGTGAAACATCACATATAGTATATCATAGATGGAACAGAGACCTATTTCAACAAAACATTACCAATCTAACATAAGAATAGTCATGTATTGTTTACTGTCCATCATATCACTAAATTTGAAGTTGCAAATTATACATCAGAATGGATCTAGCAACAATCATGGAATCATGCCAACATATTCTAACATTCGTGTGACGCTGATATGAATAAAACCAATATAGGATTAGTAGAACACACCTGGACGCAACATTAACGAAAGAAGAAGTCACCTGCCACCACTTCAAAGCCCTGAAGCATAGATCCAATGCGCAGCCGCACTATCAGCCAAATGCAAACCCCTAAAAAACAAAATAAAATTGATCTCAGAAAGCAGTTTTCGTCAAAACCAAAACGATGCGATTGGGTAATTTATGGAAAACATTTCATAAACCCCTACCGAGAAAATAAAAAAGGATCTATTTTCACGCATTAATCAGAACCTTACCGTGTTGCCGTTAACCAAACAGAGATGATGGAAGCGGCATCTGAGCTTGTGAGATTACTGTTCCGACGACGACCGCATTGGGATGAGCAGAAGAAAATTGAGGGGTTCGTGCGTCTGAGAATTTTAGGTTAGAGAGGGGTACGACGTCTGATAATGTGAGATTAGGGTTCCATACGTATGGGTGAAGATGTATTTAAATGGGTTTTCTCTAACCATACGTACGGGTGAAGATGTATTTTCATCAATTGAGGGCAACGCAGTCATTTCACCTACTAACTCTAGGGTACTTGAGTAATTTTACTTTGCCCCAGAGGCCGGGATAATGAAATCCCAGGGTCCCTGGATGGATGGAATTATCTAACAAACTCAGGATATCGACCGGGCCAAGACTACTAACACGGGCTCTTCAATATGTTTTCAAACGCGCCGCTACTTGGGATATCCCAAAGAATCCTATCCGGTCCTTCTTTGCAAATGCAGCCCAGAGGAATAACCTTGTCACATGCATGCACAAGATTGATTTAGAAGAGGGACAAAAACCAATAAGAGACGGTCAGAGAAGTTTGAACCCTACACTCATGGAGGTAGTCAAGAAAGAGATTTTCAAACTCATCGACGAGGGATTGATCTACCCTGTGGCGGATAGTGAATGGGTTAGTCCAGTGCACATCGTTCCAAATAAAGGAGGCATTACAATTGTGGAGAATTATAAGGGAGAGGTCATTCCAACCCGCTTAACTACCGGTTGGCGCATGTGCATCGATAACCAGAAACTCAATGCCACGATGAGGAAGGACCACTTTCCACTACCATTCATGGACAAGTAGCTCAAGAAGCTAGCGGGACACGAGTACTATTTCTTTTTGGATGGCCTCTCTGGCTATTATCAAAAAGATATAGCTCCAGAGGATAAGAAGAAGACGACATTCACGTGCCCTTTTGGCACGTATGCCTACCGAAGGGTGCCGTTCGGCTCGTGCAACGCCCCAGCGATGTTCCAAAGATGCATTGATTTGTTGGATTCTCCTTTGCAAGGATTTGACGTTGAGATTAAGGATAGAAAAGGTTGTGAAAATGTGGTGGCCGATCATTTGTCTCGCATGTAAGTAGATAGTGAGTCTAGCAAGCATGATTTTGTTGATGACAATTTTACTTATGATGATGCAAACGCTATCAATAACATCGATGATCCTTGGTATGCCGACTTTGTTAATTATCTCGCATGTGATATTATCCCTAACCACCTTTGTACCCAAGAAATGAAGAGTTTTTTGTTCAAATGTAGGAGCTTCTTTTGGGATGACCCATACTTGTACAAACGTTGCAAGGATGGACTTTATCGGAGGTGCATCCCGGACGAAGAGAAGATTCACATTTTCAGGTTTCGCCATGACAAGGGAGTCCATTTGGGAAGCCAAAAGACGGCGTTCAAGGTCCTCCAATCTGGGTTCTATTGGCCCTCACTCTTCATCGATGCGTACTAGTATTGCAAGATATGTGACAACTGCTAATGATCGAGTTTAATAGGGAAGAAGGATGAGATGACGTTAGTGTCGAATCAAGTTATCGAGATCTTCGATGTGTTGAGCATCGATTTCATGGGCTTATTACCAAAAAATGGAATACATACTCATCGGAATCGACTATGTGTCAAAGTGGGTGGAGGCGTTTCCCACCTGAAAAGCTAATTCTGATGTCGTGCTCAAATTCGTCCAAGATAATATTTTCAGCCATTTTTGAGTGCCAAGGACGATAATAAGTGATGGTGGAAGCCACTTTTTCAATTGTGCCTTCGACCGATTGATGACAACATACGGAGTGCGGCACAAGGTAGAGACTACCTACCATCCACAAACATCAAGCAAGTGGAGACGAGCAACCGAAAAATTAAAGCTATTTTTGAGAAGACGGTGAAACCAAACCACAAAGATTGGGCGGCAAAATTGGTTGATGCATTGTGGGCATATCAAATAGCTCACAAGACGGTTTTGGGAATGAGCCCGTTTTGGCTAGTGTACGAAAAAGCTTGCCACCTTCTGATTGAATTACAGCACAAGGCGGGATGGGCCGTACATAGATTGAACATGAATCTGAACGAAGCAGGAGGGTATCTTAAGTTAGAGTTGACCGAGTTGGAGGAGATTTGTAATGATTCTTATGAGATTGCCTTGACGAGCAAACAAAATATGAAGGAAAAACATGACAAGAAGCTCGTTACAAAAGACTTTGAGATGGAGAAATTAGCCTTACTTTTCAACTCCCGTTTCAAACTCTTTCCCAGAAAGCTCAGGTCCAAGTGGAGTGGCAAGTACCTGATAACGGATATCGACGAGTTCAGGGCTATCACATTGTACGATGAGAAAAGCGACTCCACTTTTAAAGGCAATGGACATCGTGTGATATTGTATCTCGGAGGGCCCATTCGAAAGAACAATCGTGAGGTGGTTCTACTGAATGACCCACCTGGAAACTCCTGAAATTCAAACGAGGTATCGTCAAGCAAAACACGTTAAAAGTTGCACTTCTTGGGAGGTAACTTAAGTTTTCATCATTTCGGTCCATATTTTTGTTTGATTTTTTATTTTTCTCTTTATTCTTGTACATATTCTTGTTTGTGTTAAATTAAGGTTGGATAGATGTGATAAATAGTGTTTTAAGTGTGTAGGACTTGATCAAGCAGCCTCAAATAATCAAGGAAGATAGGAGGAGAATACGGTCGGATAATACAGACTGTAGCAACATCCAACCAGATTGGTATATAGACCGGTCGGACAAAGCCATTTGGAGAACCATCCGACCGAATTAGATGCAAATTTCTGGTTAGACCAAGTAAAGTGCCTTACCATCCAACCGGATTAGAGCAAGAGTCTGAACCGATTAGATTTTTGGAGAGCCATCTAATTGGATGAGTATTGATGATCGGTCGGAATATACTGCAAGAATCCAACTGGATGACCAACCATCCAACCAGACGTTGCTGCTGATTTATACTAGTCAATCGATTTTTGATGTAAATTTTGGGAAGTTATTCCCATAAGGTAAATTATGATATGGAAAGAATTGTGGTCAATATTGTTTTAGTTATGGAGTCCTTTCTTCTTTTGGGTGTCTGATTTGATTAGGAAATCTTATTATATCCCCCTTATTTGTGTTAAGGAAGATTTTAGGACCCCTATTTTTTAAATCCATTAATTACTACTTAAACCTTCCTTGAGCATTCTTTTCTTCGTAATTTCTTCGATCTCTTGCCACATTTTGATCACCCTGATATCGAATTTTTTTCCGATACACCTCGTAAACAAAGATGAAGTGTAACCGGCCATCACCTGCAGAATTCGAGCATGAGTTGATGAGGAGAAAAGAGCATGAAGAGGCCTTGGAAGAGATGCAGAATCAATTGGATAAAGCTAGAAAGAAGATTCGATATTTGATGTCTGAGAATAACGACTTTTTGTTTAGAGAAATGTCACTTGCTCTTAATGTTGTCAAACTAGAGGAGTATTTAGTGGAGGCGAATGCCAAGATTGTTGAACTCAGTGCGAAGATCGAAACGCTTGAGGATATACATTATGGACCTAACCTATCTTTGAGCCCCAGTAGCATGAATAACTTTGATGTTTAGAGTATCTCGTTCTAGTTAGCATTTTTATTTCATTTGATTTCGAGGCTTGGGTTTGTTTATTCTAGTTATTTTGGATTTTTATTTCTATTTTTACTTTTGTTGTTATTGCTATAATTACAATTTGAAATAATAATGATTTTGCGTTCGTACGATATTATTTTCTCATTATTTTACGCTCGAGAAATTTAATGCTTCGTGAGTTTTGAAGGCCCAAGCAAAAAAAATGAGTTGAGAAATTCTGTTGCTAGGACGATCCGACCTGATTGGCATATGGACCAGTCGGACAAAACAAATTGTATTACTATCCGACCTAATGAGTGCTACATCCGACCGGACAGAACACACTGGAGCCCCCTCCGATTGAATAGAAAGTCCATCCGACCGGACGACGCAGCAGGTTATTTAAAACCCGTCGCCAACCTGCATAAATCATTAACAAAAATAACTTTCTTCCCACAAGAACGTGAAGAGAGAATGTTGATTTTGTAATCTTGCCACAAATCATGAGCTCCACCACCAAACTTACATCTGACCGGAAATACCTAAGTCACCACCCGCCAAGAAATCGCATCCCTTCGGAAGAAATAAAGCTTCACACCCAATTCTCGCAAAAAACCCCAATCTGCAATTCTCAAGGTATAATGGCTTAAAACTCAACTCAATTGAATTTTTTAGGAGATGAATTGCAGAGAAATCGAAAGATAGTTGCTAGTTTCAAGTTATTGAGCAAGTTTGGGGGATAGATTTGTGTCGCATAGAAGGTGTTCGACAAATTGCCTGAAAGAGCTTATTGTCCAATTTTCAGTACATTCACACTTGCAATGGCTCCCAGTTCTAGACCCAAGTGGGGAAATAATTCAAACAAATGCAAGGGAACAAGCCAAGGGAGAGAAACGAGCAATATCGGAGGATCACTAGCACTGTTCAAGTTAGAGGACGAAAGGGAGGTTATGCTATACAAGTCATTTATCACACGAGACGTTTATGCCCCTCGGCATATCGACATGGAATTCTGGATGGGAAAAGCCGAACAAGCGGGTAAGAAGGTTGAACAATTTATGTTGGCCATCAAGGCTCTCGATTTGGTAATGTGGGCCGACATCAAGGAACCCGCCCACCGAATACTCATGCTCGAGTTCTTCACGACCTACAAGATTGTGGCCGATAGTTCTTTTGACTGCAAGCTCCATGACCGTCCACTCCATACCACTAAAGCCGACCTCGACGTGATTTTCAGCATGCATCACGATACGAATGAATCAGTACCTCATTAGAAGTACGACAAAAAGGCGTGGTGTAGAAAACTCATTAGAGCACCACCAGAGCCCGTATGTCAGTTCAATGCCACCACTCTTCGATCCCATGCCATATACTTGACATACAAGTTCCTTGTCCAAGTGTTCTTGGACAAGGAGGATCTCACGAGGATGTCATCGGCCGAAATATGAGCGCTTAGGATCGTGTACCATCGGGGTGACGCAAAATTTTATCCCCTCCTTATGTCTAAAATCGAAAACGTGCAAAGGGTGACGAAAGGAAATTGGCGAAGCACACACTTGTCATGTTCATCACTGAGCTCGCCCGGTACCACTATTGCGACCCCTACGATGACGACATCAAATACTCGAGCGTGGAGATTCAAGTCGAGAGTCGGACGTATAATAGGAAAAATGTTACTATTCCTACTTTCTTGGGATGTATCGCCAGGGATAGGAAAAATGTTACTATTCCTAACGACGAAGAGAACGACAATGAAGAGACCGACGAAGAGAAGGATAATAGCGTGGATGACGAGAATGAGAATGCCGAGTATGTCGGACACGGAGATTACGGAGAGGGTCTCGAGTATGTTGGGTACGGTGGATATAGTGGAGGTTATGACAAAGGATACTACGATAGTCGTAGTGCCTACGAGAGCAGGCCGAGCGATCACCACTAATACTCTGACGCACAGTGGAAGCAGATAAAGGACTTCTAGATTAGAGTCATGGATCAAATGAGGCAAATTTGCCTCAATCAAGAAAGTTATGTGAGAGACGCTCGGCAAGACACGTGGAAGGCGCATGAGGAAGATAGTTCAATCTAGAACACCCTGGCAAGACTAGATGCCAACATTGTCGAAACAAATTGAAATCTCGCTCGATGAACAACAATGTCGAGGCAAACCATAACTACCTCATCTCCATCGACGGACGCCTCATGAGAATGGAGCAACACTTTCCACCTCCCCTCCGGACCACCTGGTTATGTATGTGGGCCCATGCCCCAATTTGTATCAATTTCTATTCGAACCTCTATTTTTCATTTTGAGTGATTTGATTTTGTTGACTTTTCTATTTTGTGTTGTGTGCGTGAATATCTGTATTAACTACTTGACTTGATTATTCGCATGTTATTTGTTTAGAATTTCCTGCTTCTTTATGATTGATTCGTACGTTAGCAACCAGAAGATTGCTTATTTTTGTGTATAGGGGGAGGGGTAATCCGGTCGGATTGTTGCAGGTAACCGGTCAGATTCCATCTTTATAGAACCATCCGACCAGATGTGTGCAGGGAATCAGCCGGATTCCACGTTAGTATTATTATCTAACCAGATTGGAACAGGTGTCCAGTCAGACAAAACAAACTGTAGTACCATCCGACCAGATGACTGCTACATTCGACCGGATTTTGGTCCATCATACTTGTTGTATTTTATATATGCATAGTTTGAGTCGTTTCGGTCAAATATTCATCAGGCCATCCGAACGGATGCAAGCGTTACAAATGCTAATTTTTAGAAGGTTTTTAGTTACGCAGGCATTGAAGGGGACTTTTTACTAAAAAAATGAGAGGGGAATCTTGACACAAGGACACATCTCATAGGATCTTCCACCATCTTTATCATGACACCTGCCATTAGGAACGACACTTGATACACTAGAGTCGTCACAACGTTTCGATACGAGTTCGATTAGTTCTTGTTCGTATAACATTCTCATCTTGATAAAACCCAGTAATTTGAAGTTCGTGACAAGCTTCCGGATTCATTGCATAGAATATATTTTTTCTGGAATCACTAGAGATAGTATAGCTCACATTATTCCAGTTGATAGCATTTTTGTTTGATTTCAGTAGTCTCTGAACTTTATTTTCAATTTGTAGTTAATCTTTCGGTGGATTATTTCTTGTTTTGACATTGGAATTCTAGAATAATAGTATTTTAATGAGATTACTTAATTGTTTTTACGCATGCTTTATGTTGGTTAGTTAGCTTGATAATAATCTTGATTTTATTGATTGTTGTCTTGACTATTGATCTTATTAGAATCATAGTTGGTTATTGCACTCTAAGTGTTCGATATATGTGTTGTCCTTCATTCGAAGTTCAATTCTCTTTCTAAGTGTTATAATAGTTTATTAATCAGTTGTTAAGTTCTTGTAAAGATATTGACACTCTCTTTGCAAGAATAGTTTTAAAATCTAGTATGTTAAAATAATAAAATATAAAAAAAAACCTTCTTTATTGTGTGTTTAGAGTTAGAACTTGTGAATTTCGTTATAATAAACATTGGCAACTCTGTATTCCCACTCCTTGAGAGATTCAACTCGGTTTAACTTACCAGTCTACAATGACCCCGTTCTCTTGTGGACGAATTTGTTTTCAAAATATAAACGCTAATTGTTTAATGTGATTTTAATTTTGAAAGCACAAAAAGTTCAACTCAAAATTTGGCCCCGTTGCCGGGACGATCCGACCGCATTGGCATATGGACTGGTCGGACAAAAAAACTATAGTACTATACGACCGAATGAGTGCTACATCTGACTTGATAGAACATACTGGTGCCCCATACGATTGGATAGAAAGGCCATCCGATTGGACGACGCAACAGGTTTATTTAGAACCCGTTGCCCACCTACATAAATCTTTACCAAAAATAGCTTTCTTCCCACAAGAACGTGAAGAGAGAAATTTCGATCTTATAATCTCGCCACAAATCGCGAACTCCACCGCCAAACTTACATCCGACCAGAAATACCCAAGTCACCACCCGCCAAGGAATCACATCTGTTCGAAAGACACGAAGGTCCACACCCAATTCTCGCCAAAAACACCAATATGCAATTCTCAAGGTATAATGGCTTAAAACTCAACAAAATTTAATTGTTTGGGAGTTGAATTGCAGGGAATGGAAAGAGGGTTGTTGGTTTCAAGCTATTGAGAAATTTTAGGGGATGGATTTGTATCGCATAGAAGATGTTCGACAAATTTCTTGAAAGAGCTTATTGCCCAATTTTCAAAACCTTCATACTTGCAATGGCTTCCGGATGAGTGAAGGGAACTAACCGGATTACATGTTAGTATTATCATCCAACTGGGTTGGAACAGGTGTCCGGTCGGATAAAACAAACTTTAGTACCATCCGACCGGATGAATGCTACATCCGACCGGATTTTGGTGCAACTTATTGGTCGCATTTTATACATGCATAGATCGTGTCGTTTCGGTCAAAGAGTTATGTTTAATTCTTTGTTTATGTCATTATACATTGAAATCATTCCCATGCTTATTTGTGTTTGTACTGGCTTGCCCGTCATTATACGTTGAAATCATTCCCCCCATAAATATCTAAGCCCATACTGGCATCCAATTATATACCCAAGACAACTACGTCCTGAAAAAAGCATGATAAGAAATTCCTTGATATTTATAACATGATTTCCAAAGGTAATCTAAATTTGGCCTTGCTTGATTTTATTAGAAACATGTTCGCTTACGAAAAATCATTCGAAGAACTTTCTTCCATAAAATGTCATTTTAAGGATAAGGAGTAATTGTGCTTTTTAGATGTGGCTAGTGTTATCTACAATAATCCCCTTCCCCCAAGGAATGTGTTCCAAAGAGTGTTTATGTAAATATAACTTTTGTGAATGGAAAAGAAACCCGGGGGATGCTTGACCTTGGCGTAGGGGTCATTTTCATGCAATTTTCTATTTTTTAGCAAATGGAGCTAGGTGAGCTTAAGGAGAAGAATATGTGTTTGCAACATGCCAATTGTTCATTAGGATACTCGAAAATAAGTTATTGAGAACGTGTTAGTTCTATCAACAACTCACAACCAATCTTATCTTCCTCTTTCAATCCCGAATGTTCCCTTATCAAACCCATTGCCTCCTTAATGGAAGAAAATGGTCTAAAAAAAGTCAACTAACAATGGAATTCTTGCTAGTGACAATGTTTATTGGATCACGAAATGAATGAATGGAGAGAAAAAGTTGGAGGGGGTAATCGATCTTCACGAGTTAGGAGGTGTGAAACCCAAATCCTGAACTTAACTCAAACCTTGACCGAGTCATATCAAGCATGAATTTCTTGACAAGGGCGAAAAGAGGCTCGGTGTCATCCTTGGTGAGGGCATTGATTAAAATGAGAAATGAGAGTTTCATGAGAGTGTCAGAATGTGCGAATAAATGGGGAAGCTTCAATACGATAAGAAGATCATTTCTAAAAACCTCAAGGTTGGGATGCAAGTTTCACTCTATAACTACCATCTTCTTGATTGTCCTAAGAAGTGCAAGTCGAGGTTGAGTAATGTTTTTTTATCAACAAGGCGATACCATAAATGCCCAAGAACTTTTCCAAGTGAACGACCTTTGAGTGAAACCAAAATCCCAAAGATCAGTGCTAACTCAAGCCAAAGAATTTGTTTTTCTTGAAGACCCTCGTATCACTTAACTGGTATGAGGTTTCGATATAGAGATGGTGAACAAGCTCTTATTGGGAGACAACCCCAGTTCTCATTTTTCATTTTATTTCTTTCTTTAAAATTTTTGTGAAGCCTTCTTCTTAATACCCATTTCTTCCTTTTATTTTTATTTTATATTTTTGTTCACATTGTAGGAAGTATTTTCTAAAGGTTCTAGAGCTGTTTATGCAAGCATGTGCCCATCTTTAAAGAATCAGGCATTTTGTTCAAGAAACGACAAGAAAAGAAGCACAAAATATGCTCACGGTGCACGGGACACTAGTTGTTGATGGCCCAGAATAGACGGGAGTAACTTGTACTCCATTGATGGTTGAAACACCAATCGACGCCTAATCAGCAAAATCCTATGCCTCCGTCTATTGATCATCAATTGATGCAAGATCTTTGTCGATGCCCTATCGATCAACGTATGATCGACAAGAGTATCTTGTACTTAGTCAATTTCTGATGACACCTCATGGACACTTGATTGATACTTCTATTGGCACCCATCGATTTCCCACTTTTGCTGCTTGGATCAGGGTAACTAAATCGACTCACTAACATGGTTTATCCCAACCCTGCCCAGATGCTGACTCGATAATAGAGCCTGCCTAACTTGTCTACCTGTCCTAACCAATGAATACTTGAGTTTATAAGAAAATTAAAAAAAAAAATAAACCAAACATAAACACAAATAATCCCTCTTAATTCTCCTGTATCTCAAGAAAACCCAGCACCTCTGGCCACCGTCCAGAACTCTGGAAACCTCCGGTCACTTTCAACCATCCAAGAAATGGGAGTTTTTTCAATCTCCTATTGTAAAATGGTTCGAGTCCTTTTCGTCTAAAACCTTCATCGATTTCACCTATCAATTGAGGTACTTCACCTATCAATCATTTTATTTATGTAGCGTGGATTGTTATTTGGTTTGGATTGGTGTTTCCCATTGATATATTCTTAAGTCCCTCCCTCTTGACCCCTCTCAGGACAAGCATTTAGCAAATGACCTTTTTGACCTTACAATGTCCTCTTCAACAACGAGAAATTGAAAGGATATCTCGAACAAATATGGGGCCTCGTTTCTCATATAATCAAAAGAGGAGGGTGAGAATTATCACTCAATCTCCATTTGGGAACTCGCGGTCCCTAAAACTAATGATTTAGCACTACTAGAGGCATCATACATTGTGTGACGTTGGTGATTGAAGCACTTGGATGAACCAAGGTTGCTCGGATGGAGCTCCTTGGGTATCTAGAACTAGTGCTCGAGTTTTATACTATAATTATCCCATTCGTCAATGGGTCGTTCACATGTTGTTGATGGTCGGTGTTGCCCCGAGGATGATTCGAGCCGAACAGCTCAAGATGACCAGGAAAAATGGCCGAGCACCAAGGATTCCGTACAGAGCTTTCGCCGAGCAGCCTCGGCCTCCCGTCGAGTGTCCACACTGAAGACGCCGAGCATATGCCGAGATGGGATAGCGCCGAGCTGGATCACTGCCGAGCAGGAACACGCAGCCAGCAGTACCCACTGAGGACGCCCGCGCAGCACCGCCAGGCGTGGACCTGCTCTGCCGAGCTGGGGCGGTGCCGAGCAGGACCACTGCCGAGCAGGAACACGCAGCCAGCAGCACCCGCCGAAGATGCCCACGCAGCGTCATCAGGCGCGGGCCCGTGCTGCCGAGCAGATATGTGCCGAGCTACCGAGATCAGTTGCACGCTGAGCAGTATTTCCCTCGGGAGACGACAGGCCCTCCTCCCTAGCGCTACCTTCCGAACACTCCTGCTTAGAGGCGCCGAGCACAGATGTGCCGAGCACATTGAGTTCGGCACCTTGTTGAGCAGGATCTTACTCGGGAATGCCAGGCGGTCTGAGTTATGTGCCAAATACTCCTGCTTAGGGGTGCCGCGCAGAGAAATGCTGGACAGGTTGAGCTCGGTCGAGGGGTGCACTGCCTTAATCGAACTTTCAACCCGCCAATGATTCCATTAAGCCGAGCAGAGATATTAGACTGACAGCTTTCAGTCCATCCGAAGTGGAAAATGTCTGAGGTCAGTTATAAGTCGGCGGGAAATATCTGAGGATGGCATTGAGGCGGTGGACACGTGAGAAGAGATTGTGGAAAACCAATAGATGACTGACAAGTGTCTAATTAGGGTTCCAATGGAAAACTATAAATAACCTCTCTAATAGAGAGAGAAGGATCCCCAATTTTTTAGAGAGAGAAACATAGAGAGCTTTCGAGAGAGAAAGCTTTTATTTCAAGGTCAAGTACCTGTAAAAAGGGTCCGGCTAAGGCCGATCCGAACTGATTTTGAGGAATAAAAGCTAAGCACTTTTTCCCACTCGTTTCTTCTATTTGATTGATGTTCTTCTTACGATCTTTTTTTTTGTATTGGTTGTGTTACTCTTAAAATAAACAAAATAGCGCTAGAGGAAGGTTTCTTGTGATCTGAAGTCCCACGTGCTCAGTCAACTCTTAATATTTCATTTTATATTTTCTGTCCGATTTTCATTTTTTGTGAGGAGCTGAACCTTAGCTCTTCGTTGCATTTGAAGTTGGTGAAGAAAAAATGAGGAATTTTTGTTCATCCCACTAGTCAAAATGGATCCTTCAGAAAGTTCAAGAAGAAATCCTGGAAAGCAGTGCCAGGAGAGGACGGTGCAATCGGGTCCGAATTAGCTCGACCCGGAACAAGTAAGGTCGTTCATGCAGCACCCTGCTTTTGCTAAGGAATTTGAGGAGATGGTGAAGAAGGCAGCGAGATCAATCTTGACGCCAGAAGCTCTGGTCGGCAACCCCAAGAACGCTGACCTTCGGGAAGGGCAGGCGGAGTCAGACCCAACCCGAGAGGCAACAAAGAAAAATGGGAAAAGAAGGCTGGAGGAGGAAACTGAGCTGAATGCTAAGAGTAGGCTCGATAGACCTCCCATCGCGCGCCGCCTCACATTCTCTTCCCCCCCGAACGTCTTTGCTCGGCTTGGAAAGCAAGCTAGCAAAGCGCAGGAAGATGTTCCCGTGAGGTCGGCCAACAGCAAGAGCATTGCAATGAGCATCCCACATAATCCAAATGATGAATTGACTGAGCTGAAATTTCTGAAACAAAAGATCGCCGAGCTGGAAGCCAAGCAAATCACTCCCCCATCGTGATCAGCTCGTCATGCGATGACGATTCCCCCTGTCTATCCAAATCCTCTCTGAGTCGCTAGAGGGAAAGCTGAAAATCCCCCCGATCGCTTTGTACAAGGGAAGTAGCAACCCTGACTCGCATTTGAGTCACTACTAGAAATACATGGACATGCTCGGCGCATCCGACACGTACAGGTGCCGGATGTTCTCCATGACGCTGGACGAAGCCCCGCTAAGATGGTACCGATCACTACCGCGCCATTCTATCTGCTCATGGCCGCAATTGAGATTTTCTTTCAGAGGACACTTCATGGTTTCTAAATCCACTGTTGCACCCAAAAGAGCCATAGCTACTATAGTACAACAACCAAACGAGTCACTTAAGAGCTATATAACAAGGTTCACATGCAAGTTTCAGAGTCTCAGCCTTGCGGTGACGAATCTCTACTTATTTTAGCACAGAACGGATTATCTGACAACTCATTTTTTAAATGGGTCAATAACCAGCAAGACCCACAGACCTTCCAGGAAATCCTCGCACTAACTGCGTCACAAATTTTTGCCGAGCAGAACATGTCCGCTACAGTAATCTCCTTCCACAGCATCACAAGTCAGCCCATCAAGTTGACAAAAACCCAAGCTCTCAAGCAATCACGTCTAAAAAGCTCATACAAGACAAACACACCGACCTCCTAGCAGAATACAATGAGGTCTACTCAATGGCAGCTGACACAATTTTTGAACGGATCAAAGACCTGGATATTCTTCCCCCAGCTCGCCCGATCAAGAAAGACCCTTCTCTGCTGGACAAGAAAAGGTTCTGCAGGTACCATGGATCGATCGGGCACAACACGGAAGAGTGCCACGATTTGGTCCGCGCCCTGATCAAAGTCTGTGATGATCGAAACCTGCTGCCATTCTCAAAGAATCACCAAGCCAGATAAGAACGAAGAGTCAACAACTAGCCACCCCCACCCCCACAAGCCGGAAATGGAGCACCAAGGGAGATTCTGACCTTTATTAATACGAGCCGAGCTGAAGAAGAAATTTCAAGCAGAAAGACGAAAGCCCTGATCAGGGAGGCTAGGAACTCGATTCAGAAAACGAAAGTCATGAGATTTGACGTCTTCCATTTCATCGACCAGACAGAAGAGGAGGATAAACTTGTGTCATCCTTTACTTTTCATGAGTCTGATGCAGCGCCGCTTGACCACCCACACTCGGACGCGCTGGTAATCACAGTGCCGATCTTTGGAATTCGAACGCATCGAGTTCTCGTAGATCCCGTTGCATACGCAAGCATAATCTATCTAACATCCTTTCGAAGGATGAGATTGCCGAAAAAATACTCCGAGCCATATGAGGATAGGATCAGAGAGATCAGCGGCGGCTATGTGCAGACCCTTTTCCAAGTAAGACTATCCGTGGAGTTCGGCACTGGAGAAGAAAATAGGACCATACTCACAACCTTCAAGGTAATAGACGTCCTGAGCGATTACAACGCTCTCATCGGCAGACCAGCTCTTTACGACCTCAAAGGCGCAATGTCAGTCTACCACTACTCGATCAAATTCCCAGGCATCTTAGGTGAATGTGAGCACCGGGGAGACCAAGTAGCTGCGCGGGAATGTAGTTGGTTGATCAGGCCAAAACAAATAAACATGGTCGAGCAGATGAGCGAAGAGCTAGGAGAACTGATTGAGGAAGCAAGCAAAGAGATGAGAAACAACGACGTGCTGAGCTCAGAAAAGAACGCCGAGCTCACAGAAGAAGGAGCAGAAAAAAGGTCGAGCTCCATTCAGGACACAAGCAAAGATGCCGAGCTCAGCCAAATCGAACAAAACAACGTACAGATAGAAAAAGAGCTCTCTGGGCAACAGTGACGAACAGAGAATGCCGAGCTCAATAAACCTGGACAGGAGAAAGATCAGGAAACTCGAACCGATGAATCCGAGCTGAAATCAGCCGAGCAGGAAGATGCCGACCTGAGCAAGGACCGAGGTCGGCGGCCAGGCAAAGAGCCGATGTGGGAGTCAGAGAACATTGTCTGCCAAACTGAAGAATCCGAGATGAAAATGGGGGAGGATGAGCTGGACCCTCAAAAACTGAGCTTCAATAGAAAGGCTGTCCAAGCGGAGCCGATTGGGGAGTTAGATTGGATATCAGTTGACGAGCACGACCCGAACAAACAACTCTGGGTCGGCCATGATCTCAAGAAGCCCATCAGGTCTGAGTGATAAGCTTTCTGAAAGCAAATCAAGACGTCTTCACTTGGACACACGCTGATATACAGGGCATTGACCCAGAGCAAGCTTGCCACAGACTTAACATCGACAAAAATGTCAGGTCGGTGATGCAGAAGAGGAGGAAGCTCAGCCCGGACCGATACGAGGCAATGAAGTTTGAGGTCGTGAAGCTCCTTGACAATAAATTCATCCGCGAGGTCAGGTACCCGGTTTGGGTAGCTAACCCTGTTCTCGTAAAGAAGCAAACAGGCCAATGGCGGCTATCTATTGATTTTTCAGATCTCAACCAGGCTGTCCCCAAGGACAGCTATCCGCTCCCTCACATTGACTACATGGTGGACGCAACAGCTGGAGACAAGTTGATGAGCTTTATGGACGCCTACTCGGGGTACAACCGAATCCCGATGCACCCAGACGATCAGGAGCACACATCATTCTACTCGGCAAGAGGTCTCTACTGCTACACTATGATGCCGTTTAGCCTGAACAATGTTGGGGCTACCTATCAGCGCCTAGTTAATAAAATGTTTGCTAGTATGATAGGAAAGACTATGGAAGTCTATGTAGACGACATGCTCGTCAAATCCTTGTACTCAACTGACCACATCGATGATCTGAATAAAATGTTTTCAGTTTTGCGTGTTTACCGAATGATGTTAAACCCAAAGAAATGCTCATTAGGAGTTAGCTCAGAAGAATTTTTAGGCTATATGGTAAGTCAAAGAGGCATTGAAGCTAACCAAGATAAAATCCGAGCTATAACTAAACTACAACCTCCTAGAAGCATAAAGCAAGTACAGAGCTTAACCATCAAAATGGCCGCTCTGAATCATTTCATATGTAGATCCACGGACAAGTGCAAACCTTTTTTTCGAAACAATCAAGAAAAATAAGACTTTCAAATGGACTGAGGAATGCCAAGCAGCCTTTGAAGAGTTAATGAAATGCATGACAAGTGTGCCGAACTTACAAAAACCAGTAAAGGAAGAGCCGTTATACCTCTACCTAGCACTGTCAAACGGTCTGGCCCGCTCCGGCCCGTCGCGGGCTGGCCCAAAATGGGGCGGGCGTGGGACAGCCCATTTTTTCACGGGCTGGGAAATCCTAAGTCCGCAGCCCGCCCGCGGGCCAACGGGCCAGCCCGTTTTTCTTTTCTTTTTTTTTTAAATCTTATTTTTACTTAAAAAATAAAATTAAAATTTAAAAAAAGTTATTATAATATTTATAGTATTCTAATGGGCTCATAGAAAATATAAGAATACAAATATGCCTTCAAATTTAACCAATATAAATTATAATTATAATTATAAAAAAATAAAAAAAATAAAAAAATAAAATAGTGGCCAGCCCGCTCCGGCCCACGGTCTTCATGGGGCGGGCCAAAAAAATCCTGCGATCAAATGGGCTGCAAGGAGGGCGGCCCAAGCCCGTCCGTTTGCGTGGGCTAACGGGCCAACCCGCGGGCTTTGGCCCATTTTGACACCACTACCTCTACCTAGCCGTCTCAACGGTGGCAATTAGCTCGGCACTTGTCCGAACTAACGAGCACGGAAAACACCCGGTGTATTACACGAGCCACGCCTTGCATGATGCTGAGCATAGATATTCAGCCATGGAAAAGCTAGCCTTCGCCCTTGTCACCTCCTCACGAAACTTACGCCCATATTTCTTAGAACACAGGATAGTTGTATTGACAAGCTTTCCTTTAAAACAGATCATGCACCGCCCAGACACTTCAGGAAGGATGATCAAATGGGCCGTCGAGCTCGGACAATTCAACATAACATATGAACCAAGGACAGCCATTAAGGGACAGGCCCTTGCCGACTTCATAGCTGAGATCACTCCGGCAGTTGAACCAGTTCCTGCAGAGGCCGAACAGTGGTATATGTACGTCGACGGGTCGTCAACAACTGGCTGAACTAGAGCAGGGATCGTACTGGTAAGCCCTAAAAAGAAGCCCTTCTGCTCAGCCGTACATTTCCAGTTCCCTCTGACTAATAATGAAGCCGAGTACGAAGCCCTCCTTGCCGGTCTGGAAGCAGCCGTCTCAATGGGGATCAAAAACCTAAAGATACATAGTGACTCTAAGATAGTGGTGAATCAGATCAACGGAGAATATGAGACCAAGGAGCCCAGAATGGCATTATATCTTGAAATCGTAAAAGCACGCTTAGCCGAATTTGAAACTGAGGTCGTCCGTGTACCATGAAATGAGAATGTCCCAGCAGACTCCTTGGCCATGTTAGCATCAAGCCTTGGCGTGGAGGAACTGGATACAGTGACGGTCAGCCACCATTCAACAACGGCACTCGACGCTGCCACCGCTTACTCGGCTAGTCAAGCCGATCAGAACAAAGAAACTCAGAACCGAAGGGAAAGCTAGATGAAACCATTCCTACTTTACCTAAACGGAAGGATGCTCCCAGAAGACCGAGCTGAAGCATGATCAATACGGATAAAGTCAGCTCGGTTCACCATTGTGGATGGGCTATTGTACAAGAGGGTATTCCATCCCCTTACTCCGCTGCTTGAATGAACAGGATGCTGAATACGCGCTGAGAGAAGTACACGAGGGCATCTGTGGAAACCACACTGGAGGACAATCACTAGCTCACAAGCTCATCTGACAGGGATATTATTAGCCGACCTTGAAAAAAGACGCGATGGAGAAGGTCAGAAAATGTAAAAAATGTCAAGTGTCTTCACCCCAGATCAACTCTCTTGCAGAAACCCTCAATTCCATATACTCGCCATGCCCATTTGCAAAATGGGGAATTGACCTGATCGGTCCACTACCGAAGGGCAAAGGAGGGGTAAAATATGCGGTAGTCGCGGTGGATTACTTCACCAAGTGGGCAGAAGCCGAACCGATGGCATCCATAACCGATCCGAAGATCATCAATTTTGTCTGGAAATCGATCATATGTAGATTCGGGGTACCACTCTCAATACTATTTGACAACGGCAAGCAGTTCGATAGCAAGAGGTTCAAGGCATTTTGTGGGGAGCTGAATATCAGAAACAATTTCTCCACACCATACCACCCTCAATCGAACAGATAAGTTAAAGCGGTTAACAAGATTCTCAAATACACGCCGAAAAAGAAGTTGGAAGATCTGAAAGGTAGCTGGCCAGAGGAGTTACCCGGTGTCTTATGGTCGTACAAAACAACACAATGCTCATCTACCGATGAAACCCCATTCTCACTAGCTTTTGGATCAGAAGAGGTCATACCAGTTGAGATCGGCACACCTTCCTACCGGGTAGCACATTTCGAAGAAGAGAAAAACGACTTGGGGTGCCGAGCAGTACTCGACCTCCTCGAGAAAAGAAGAATGGATGCCGAACTAAAAATTGCAATTTACAAACAAAGAAGCGAATGCTACTACAACTCAAAATTGAAGGCCAGGAACTTTAAAGTGGGTGACCTGGTCCTCAAACGCATTTTCGGACCAAATCAAGGATCTCTCAAACCAAAATGGGAGGGGCCATTCAAGGTATCAGAAGTCCTCCAGCATGGGGCTTACCACCTAGAGTACTTAGACGGAAAGAAATTTGCACATCCTTGGAACGCTGTATACCTCAAGAAATATTATAAATAATATTTCGTTTCATTTCTCATTATTTATCAAGAGCACAGATAGACAAAGCGAGGGGCTTTCAAACCCAAAGCCAAATGGGGTGATAGACCGACCTCACCAGGTCGATCTCATTCACGAAAACCACATTATAACACTCCGCTCGCTAAGAGCAAAACAAAAATTCGATCTCAACGTGCCGAGCTCAAAAGAGTCAAGCTCAAAATTGACTCGACACATATAAGAGAGCACGATTTCAAAGATTTCCGAGCTCAAAAAGAGTCAACTCAAATCAGCTCGACACGTAAATAAAAGCAAGTTTCCAAAAATCCAAGCTCAACGTGTCGAGCTCAAAACAGCCGAACTCAAAATTTATTCGACATGTTAAAGTGAGCATGATTTCAAAAACTTCCGAGCTCAATGTGCCGAGCTCAAAAAGAGTCAACTCAAATCAGCTCGACAAGTAAAAAAGAGATAGTTTTCAAAAATTTCTGAGCTCAGAAATTTCCGAGCGCAAAATTGCCAAACTCAACATTCCGAGATTGAGCTCGGAGAAAAAAAAAAGGCAACATGCATGCATGTTTAGATCATCAAAACCATAAAAGGGAAACAAACGAAAATAAACTAAGTATAGAACAATTAAAGAAGGAAAAGTCGGCAAGAATAAGCCGATTTTACTCAAGTTTGAAATTGTTCAGAAGTCAAATTTGGCCGCCCAAAAGTGACGTGCCATCGAAGTACAAAGAATATCAAATCAGAAAAAGTGCAAATCAATTCCCACAATCCTCATCATCATCATCATCATCATCTCCCTGCTCGTCGTCGTCAACATCCATGTCCTCCTCATCACCCCCCATGCCATACTCCACCATCTGCTCAGCAATGTGCTTCTCAAACTCAGGAATAGAAGCCCCATCCTTCAGCGTTCGGAGGGCCTCCTTCATGGTGGAAAGATATGAGGCACTCATCATCGGCCCAAGAGTCTCAGTCTTATACTCTTCGACGCCGGCATCTCTTCCCTCTTCAACACCAGTAGCTTTCCCCCTGGAAAACGCCTTCTCCACCTCTTGGGAGCGAGCACTGACTAGGTCGGCATGACGCTGAACCAGCTCGTCATGCTGGGCCTTCAGGTCATCCAGGTCAGACAAAGTCCGTTGAGTCACGCGCAATGCCGCTTCAACAGACTGCTCCGCCTTCTTAGCCCTCGCCATCCAGGAGTCACGGTCAAGGATCAGGTCCGTGCATTGAGTGTGCGTTGCTTGAAAGGCAGCAAAGTCCCGCTGGAGAAGGGCATGATCCTTGTGGAGGTCGGAGAAGCTCCGCCGAGCTAGTTTCATCGAGGCAAACGCTCGGCAAAGGTTCACCTCCGAGAACCCCAATCGGCTGTCTGCGTCGAAGCTGGAAACCCAGTTGTCCAAACTCGACCCCCAATTGCGAGCAACACTGTCTGAGAACTCGGAGAAGGGGTACCCCCCAACCGATCCGCCAGTCGCAGTAGGAGCATAACACCCCGAATAGTCATACACGTGAGGAACTGACGGAAGGCGAGGACCTCCATACACAACCTCCTCATGATCAACAGTAATGGGATCCTGGTGAGAGCTGCCTTCACCGAGCTGAGGAGCTCAGAAGGACTCGGGAGGAGCAGATGGAGTCGACGAGATGGCCTTCTTCTTCATCTTACCACCAGCCGCCGGCTTCTTAGTGTTCAACTCCAGAAACTTAGCATCTCGATCAAGTGTAGAAAGAGGCATGGTCCTGTCGAAGTATGGATAGTACACTACAAGAACAAAATGAAGAGCTCAGGAAAGCGCAAATAAAAACAACAATCTACAGACATAACAAAGCTGAGCAAAAAGTTATCGAGATGCCAAGATCGGCTCAGCAACGCAAATCGACACAGGTGCTGACGCCATTAGCGTTGGTCCCTGCCGACCAGGGAGTTGCCGAGCTGCCAAGCTCGGCTCGGCAATACAGATCAACGTGGGTTCCGACGTTAAAACAATTGGACGGCCCTGCCGAACAGGTAATTGTCGGGCTGCCGAGCTCAACTCGGCAACATGAACCAACGCGGGTGCCGACGAAAAAGACGACGGAGCGGCCGGGCCGAGCAGAAAATTGCCCAATCGCTGAGCTCGGCTCGGTAACATAAGTCAACCCAGTGTTGACGTCAGTGGTGAGGATACCCGCCGACCAGGAATATGCCGAGTTGCCGAGCTCAGCACGGCAAAACAAGCCGACACAGATGCTAACACTGAAACGATAAACTACTCGGCCTAACATAAATTACCGAATAGGAGATGTAATACACCAAGCGCAGAATACCGAACAAATCATTAAATTCACCGGGGATTGTGGTTCCGAGCTGAGAGCGAAGGGGAGAATCCCTGAGTCTGGCCCTACGAAGTTTAGCTTTCGTGTGCAAAATCTTGTAATGCCTTTCTTCTGGGTCAGAATCCAAAATAGTGAATAGATGAGCAAGAAATTCCGGGCTAAGGTCCTCTGGTTTCTGGTTCACTGAAAAGAGGAACAAACAATTGAGGATTAGACCAAAATAAGGAAAAAAATGCTAACGTTACACGAACCGAATTTCATAAAAGAATTGGGGGAAGAGTATAGTGAGCCGTCAGGGTTCCTTGTCTGCCAATCTCCCCCGAAATAAAACCAACGAGACTCCCAATCATGAAGGGAGTCGGGGATCCCGGTCACAAGGTTCTTAAAGGTGCCAGACCGGACTGAGCTATAGTAAAAGCCACAGTTGGCCCCACCCACGGCTTTGAAAAGGTAGATCCATTGGAGCTCCTTGAGAGAGGGAGCCGGCCAACCGTTGAGATTGAAAAGCACAAACAAGCCCAAGGTTCGAGCTATGACAAGGTGATGAAGCTGAAAAATGGGCAATCTTAGATCATTAAGGATATCCGTGAGAAGCCGGGGTAGTGGACATGAAACACCAAAATGCAAGCTATCCGAAAACAGAGTGGTGCACGAGACCAGCGGACAATGGATCTGCTCGACATCGTAAGGAAGAAATAGGTGGACCGACCCGGGCACCCCACACTCGCTTCGATACACGACCAAATTGTCGTCAATTAACCCACTCTGGTCCATGGCTATTTTGAGCATCCGGTCGTCCCACTCACGAGGAGGAGGTCTTTTCCAATAGCCAACCGGAGAACGCACACCCGGACGGTCTGCCCAGAAAGCCAGGGGCTCGGAGGGGCTCAATTTTTTGGCTCTAGATTTATGAGACTTTTGGGTCCAGGGGGCTTGGTCGGCGTCACCATCGGCGGAGTGTTGTTCAGAAGGGTCGTCCAGACGCTCAAGATCAGCTGGGCCAACCCCAAAATCCCCGCCAGCTGCGCCAGTTCGGTCCAGGCTCAAACTCGCCATCCGATCTGAAACGTCAACCTCATCATCGTCGGGATGATCGACCAGACCATACTGTGACTCTAGAAAGGACCCTCTCCTAGGCCCGAAAGCGAAGCCCTGTCCGAATTGGCCGCCGGGCCCGAAAGACTGGGAGTGCCCGAATTGGGAATAGCCACCGAACTGGAAATCCTCGCTTGAGAATTGCTCGAAGGCAAAAGATCGCCCTTGACCGAAAATTTCCCCGGCACCAAAGCTCCCGTATTAGTTGAACCCAGACTCGGGGTACGGACCCGACGAAAACCCAGGCTGATCGCCGCCCAGACCATCCCCCTCGAACTCCCGAGAACTATCCGGAGAATAACCCGGGCTACTAGACATTGAAAAAATTAAAGAATTGAAAAAGAAAGAAAGAAGATTACCTTTGACAAAGAAAGACCCAAGAAGAATTGAACAAAGGCAGGACGAAGCGGACCAAACAGAGTGTCACGGGGAAGAAACGCGAACAAGTTTTCTCCAAAAATATTTTGGAAATGCAAAAGGCTGAAGATAAGAGAGAAATTGAAGAAGAAAAATGGAGAAGAAAGGGAGAAGGGATGGTATAATAATGAAAGAAAGAGGATCACATGCCACAACCCTCCAAAAACACAAGAAGATAAAACCTGCAAAAAGCTGATAAAGGTACCTAAAAAAGATTCCGTCACGAAGCACGAGATGGTCAAACAGCAGGCGGTACCTGGTTGAAGGGACAAGGCATCCCATGCATGGTTCAGCTCGGATCCCACGGATGACCAGAACTCAATGAGCTCGAACTCGACCACACGTGTCCGATCGTCTCGGATCCCACGGACGACCCGAACTCAATGAGCTCGAACTCGACCACACGTGTCCGACCCCATGCTCCGGGGCTTGTTGATGGTCGGTGTTGCCCCGAGGAGGATTCGAGCCGAACAGCTCAAGATGACCAGGAAGAATGGCCGAGCACCGAGGATGCCGTACAGAGCTTTCGCCGAGCAGCCTCGGCCTCCCGTCGAGTGTCCTCACCGAAGATGCCTATCATATGCCGAGCTGGGACAGAGCCGAGCTGGATCACTGCCGAGAAGGAACACGCAGCCAGTAGTACCCACCGAGGACGTCCGCGCAGCACCGCCAGGCATGGACCTGCTCTGCCGAGCTGGGGCGGCGCCGAGCAGGACCACTGCCGAGCAGGAACACACAGCCATCAGCACCCGCCGAAGATGCTCGCGCAGCGTCGTCAGGCGCAGGCCCATGCTGCCGAGCAGAGATGTGCTGAGCTGCAGAGCTCGGTTGCACGCCTAGCAGGATTTCCACCGGGAGACGACAGGCCCTCCTCCCTGGCGCTACCTGCCCAACACTCCTGCCCGGAGGCACCGAGTAGAGATGTGCCGAGCACATTGAGTTCGGCACCTTACCGAGCAGGATCTTACTTGGGAATGCCAGGCGGTCCGAGTTATTTTCCAAATACTCCTGCTTGGGGGTGCCGTGCAGAGAAATGCTGGACAGGTTGAGCTCGGTCGAGGGGTGCACTGCCTTAATCGATCTTTCAACCCGCCAATGATTCCAGTAAGCCGAGCAGAGATATTAAACTGACGTCTTTGAGTCCATCTGAAGTGGAAAATGTCTGAGGTCGGTTATAATTCGGCGGGAAATATCTAAAGACGCCATTGAGGCGGTGGACACGTGAGCAGAGATTGTGGAAAACCAATAGGAGACTGACAAGTGTCTAATTAGGGTTCTAATTGAATACTATAAATAAACTCTCCAAGAGAGAGAGAATGATCCCCAATTTTTTAGAGAGAGAAACATAGAGAGCTTTAGAGAGATAAAACTTATATTTCAAGGTCAAGTACCTTTAAAAAGGGTCTGGCTAAGGCCGATCCGAACTAATTTTGAGGAATAAAAGCTAAGCACTTTTTCCCACTCGTTTCTGCTATCTAATTGCTGTTCTTCTTACTATTTTTGGCTTTGTATTGGTTGTTTTACTCTTAACATAAACACATGTCAATTCGAGGGAAATGAAATTCTCATTGAAAAGAGCGTCCTAGCTGACATGTTTGGGTTTGATTGTGATGGCATTCCTTCAAAGCCAAAAGACAAGGCGTATGATGAGATGGCCTTTTGTAATGAGTTAACAAATAGCAATTTAGGCTCTCTCGAGTGATTTATAGTTGGGAGGATCAATGATGTCACTATATATATCTAGTACAAGTTTCTTTCCCATGTCGTTCTATGCAATCAAGAGGCCACATACATTACAAAATCGAGTCTCTACGTCTTACGGTACCACATCAACAACCAAGGACCACGCATCTTTCGTCTCATCCTAACAAGGATCTTCCACATTATAAAACCCAAACTTTATAGCAAGGTGCCTCTACATTCATCCACCCTACTTAAAATAGGCCTCGCCCGTCACTTCGGGTTCGATTCATACAAGTTGAATCTCATGGCAATTGGTACCAACTACCTCTCTACGGCTCCATGTTCAATATTGCTATTAGCCCAAGCATGAGTCTTCGTACATGGTGGATCATCGCCCTCTCATGCCAATGAGGGTGAGCCCAAATATTACTGAGACATAGATTTGCGCTCGAGTCAAGGATGGGACCACTTCTGCAGGAGAATCAGGAGTTTTAATTGAAGATATTTGAGAAGCTCCAACTCATCGATAATAAAATAGAAAACAATCATCAAAGCACACACCGTAGTTCATGGAAGCTCATGGCTTATCTCTCTTGACTTGAGGGTCGCTTGGACCACTCCTTCTTCTCCCATGCGTCTGATTCCCATCCGGGGAAGGATGTCGATGACAATATCCCCACTTAGTAGCCTTTTGTTTTTTATTTAACACACCAAAATAATAATAATAATAATAATAATAATAATAATAATAATAATAATAATAATAATAATAACAATAGAAATAATAATAATAATAATAATAATAATATAAATAATAATAACAACAATAACAATAATAATAATAATACAAAAAAATTAAAATAAAATTTAAAAGTTTTCAAAAAAATCGCATCGAACACTTGTTGCCGCTTTTTGTAGGTCCCTATCGCCTCGAACACCCTACCGCTTTTTGATGTCTTTCTTTTGTGTTAGAGTCTTATTTTGTTTTTTGTGTTCATTTATCCCCACTTGCAGCTTTTTTCAGGTCCCTATCGCCTTGAAAAACCGTTGAATGTCAGACCACACTCGGCTAATCATCTCAAACACGGTTATTGGGGTGTATCTCTTTACCTTGTTTCTTTTTGTGTGCAATGTGGACATATCTTAGGTTTAAGTTTGGGGGGATTTTGTACTTGTTTTGTACTTTCTTCTGTATTCTTTCTTGTGAGTATAATTTGAGTCAAAAGGATTGGTATACTTGGAACCTTGATGAAGTGACGTGGTTAGATGCTTTGTTTAGGTTGTTTAGACTTTTGTTCGGCATTAGTGTAATTGTGGGTCATGAAATGTAGGGAACATATGAAGTGTTTTGGCCTTGTTCTAGTTCTTTAATCTATTCCAAGAGTAGAATACTCCTTACTAGCCCCATTTTCAAATTCCTCTATAAGAATTTATGTAATTATTTTTGGAGACGTCAAACATTCATGTGATTATCAAGAAATATTGTAAGTTTCATTTAGAAACAAGTCTCGGAGTCAATGAATCTCATTTTTGTATTATAAATATCGTGTTCGCCTAGTACCTTGCGTTTATTGGTCTCAAAAAAATGAGAAAAATGAAAAGTCACCAAAAAAATATAAATAACCAAGGATGCATCTATAAATCTTTGAAGTTATGATTGAATAAAAGTCCAACCCTTGCAAGTATTTTTGTTATTTATAGATTTTATTTTTAAAGAGGTGCATAGATGACCAGGCTAGTAGGGTACGAACTTAGTAATTTGAGCGTAGATAGATCTTGGTCGGGGTATAGATGGAGGACGTGCATGAAGGGAAACTCGTCACTTTTAGGCGTCTGCAAGGGAGTCTAAGTCTCTGATCTTAACGTATCATATTTTCCTTTTATTTGATTTTCCATTAGATTTAATACATAACTTCTCGAGTCATGGAATTACTTTAGGTTCATCGGGGGATTAGATTTTTATTTTCTAAGTCTAGGCTCGGTTTTTCTTAGGGACAGGCAAAAATCTTGGTGTTGGGGAGTTGATTTATATATATTTGTTTGTGTCTTTCTTATATCTTTATGTCTTATTTTGTATTATTTAGTTGGGTTTAAGTCGTGTTTTATCTTGTTTTCTTTGTTTTGCATTTTCGCAGCTTTTGATGACTTTTTAGTATTCTTTGTATTTTTCTCTTATTTTTGTAGATACTTATGTTAGTTTTGTTTTCTTAGTTTTAGGATAGTCGAGCGGGCCCAAGCGCGTGCCCGAGTATCCCAATAAGCACTATTTGATGAAAACACGACATGAACCCTCAAAACAAAACTATAAATTGATGGCTAATTGACACATCTTTCTTACCTGCATCGACCACATACATCAATCGACCTGCCGAGGATTACTCGCCACCATCGATCATCAACCTATCGACAACCAGTCAATGCATTATATACCTATTTTCTCACCGTTGACTACATCTTCGATCAACAATAACTGATAGTAGTGACATCGTCTATTGATAAACAATCAATGGTCGATCGACAGAAGGTGATTTTTCTGCCATTTTTGTCAAAATTACCATTTGGGCCCCATGATTCACCCATGTACAATCACACACCTCTCATCTACCATGAAAACTTTTGGTTACATATTCCTTAACTTGGAAACATCCTCACCAACCCTTATCCACTCATCTTCTTCGAGCATGAACCTCTAAACCCTTCATTGTTTTCCTTACTCTTATAACATTAACTTAGAAACTTAATACTAAATCTGTGTGGAGAAGTAATTGTATTATATTTAACTTTGTAACGCTTTTGGATTTTGAGACTTTGAATAACATTAATACTTAGGGTAATTTTTAATTCATTTACTATTGCATTTTTCTTGCGGAATTTATGAATGTTTGAAACTATTGATTCTTTTGTGTAATTTATAGAAAGATTTTTGGGGTTTTCATGTCTTTTTAGTGAAACCTTCTTTTTCCTGCATTATTATTCTCTTTCTCTTGTCTCAAGATTCTTTCTTCTTTTGGCTTAGTTTAGAAGATTTGTAGTGAAAGGCAAATGGGTATAGCCAAACAAGTTGTTTTATGTACATGGTTGACATTGTAGACTAAATGCTTGATAGGGTATTTCCAATCATTGTAGTAGCACTTCTGGATTTCTAATTGTAGTTTGAATGCTCTTTTCCCTCCATATTATTTTTTTTTGTTTATTTATGAGTTCATGATTTTACTAACTTTGTATTTTTAAAATCTTGCTTTCAAGCTTTGTATTATTTTGTTTAAGTTAGGCCCAACATTATTCTAGTCTCTTTATTGTCTTCAATATTTTCTTCAAGCATTAGTTTAGTCTTATTTCCTTAGCTTTCTTAAATAAAAACAAACCCTAATTGATCTTGTGTTTAGTGCAATTATGTAAAAATAAATATCTCATTTTCGATTGCAATTACTTGTGAAATAAGAACTAATTTACCTCACCACACTACGATCAACACCATTCTCTTGCAGGAGATCCTCAAACATTTGTTTAAAAAGTGTGTTTAAGATGTTCAGAGCTAGAAATCAACATTTATATCTCTTGAGAGAGAGAAAATCTCAATTGGCTTTAGTTTCTCACCTTATGAACTTGAATTTAGGGAATTGCATATGTTAATAGTGTTATGACCAAGTATCTGATCTAATTAAAGAGTATGTATCAAAAGTTAGTCTTATAATAAATAACTTCTACAGTAGCAATAAGTTATTTAGGGGTATGGGCCTACCAATCGAGAAGATAGATTGTTGCGTGAACACTTTTATAATCTACTGGAGAGATGATTATGAGCTGACCTATTGCAAGTTTTGTGATCAACCTTTATTTAAACCCACTAATTACGAGAAATAAAAACAAATAAAGTCTAGAGTTATGTATAAGAAGATGTATTAAAGTCTATTAACTCCCCATTTGAAAATTTTGTTCGTATCAACCAAAATTGTAAAGGACACGAGGTGGAATGCAGAACATGTTGTGGATGATGGGCATCTTTGCAGAGTTTACAGTCTATTAACTCCCCATTTAACCATTTAGATGTTTTGGTTCCAAATATTGCTCGTGGCCTGTGATAGTTACACCTTTCAAATTATCTCCCTATATATGTATGAAATGACGGTGCATGTTTCTCGTTGTTCTTGTTCCAGGACGCAAATATAATAAGGATAGACTAGATATTGTTATACGTACTCTAATCGTCGATTTTGTATGGTTGGTTCTCCCTCGTACCATATCTCTAAGAAATAAAACTTCTAGTTGTTGTGAGCAACCTTAATCTGGACAATAAGCAATTTTCTTGCCTTTTCCATGTTGTCTGGTTGGAGTACTGCTTGGTTGACATAAACACTCAGATGCGTTTACTCTCAAGTATAGAGCTTAACATAAAATAAAAATTTGACGGGTAAATATTTCATGTTCATTGATGCGTACCAAGTGACAAACCCTTGATATTTACGGACGTTAGAGCTTAACATCATGTTTAACAATGGCAATATTTCATTTGTCATATGTTGGTATATAACAATATATAAAGTGTGTGGTGGTTGTGGGAGTGTTGATGGGGCCATCTATTGGTATTCCCTTGGAACAATACTGATGGGCCAAAATTGTTATCGTTTTTGAATTACGTAGAAGGAAAATATTGACGGGTGACCTGTTACTGATGAAAAATTTAAGGTTTATCGATGGATTCATTCATTGGTATTCTTCAGTTATTTTGTAGTGATGTAGATGTGGCTATTAGGTCGTATTCTGTATAGACTAATTATAATAGCGTATATTTTATTTAGATAATAAAGAACAACTATAATCAATTAATTAATAAAAAATAATTGAACAGATGTAAACTAAACTAACTCAGAAAACGTAGTAGGAAAAGTAAAGGTAAATGGGATTTTAAGACAATAGTTTTAACTTTTAGTATCGCAAATAATTGATGTCAATATCTCACAATTTATAAAGCAATCACTCCTCTCATCTTTTCTCTCTCTCTCTCTCCCTCCCTCCCTAGAGTCATGGGTCAAAATAAATGAAATAGTCCTTCATAAACTCAAACATGAAATTCAATTTCCAAAAGATCACAAGATTTAATGCTTTCACAAACCCGTACATCCTTACTGAGTACGCATTGATTTATATCAAATATTTACAAGCCTAAACATGGTTTTTCATTTAAAGAAAATGTTGCTATATATGTATAAATTTTTGCGACTGTCTAGACACCTAAATAAAACATTATCGTAATCAAAGAGATATAAAAGGCCAACTATGGAATTAAGAAATGATTGTTATTAATCTATGCCATGCCTTGGAACCAAATCAATTATTCAGACATAGTCAAAACAAAACACATAAATATGTTTGAATAACTCGTGATAAAATAAAATAAAGTACTGAACGGTAAACAAAACTAATGCGAATTAGATGATTTGTTTTGACCTTCTTCGTATCTTCTTGTGGATGGATGGATTATGTTTTTCTTTTTCTTAGGCTTATCGGTCTCACTCTCTTAAGTTGTTTCCAGCAAACCTCACCCTCAATCAACTTGAATAATGTATTATCTGAGATTATAATATGTCAATGAGTAGGGGTATTTAGAGGACTCCTCATACAGTTTCAACCCTAAAACAACGTGTTTTTTATAATTGTCCCACTACGCACTCGAGCTCAAGTCCGAAGGCAGTTTGGGTGCATGCCCATATTGCATCTTGTCTTGAAAAACCCAGTTGCTAGACCTTAAGAAAACAAATATAGGCTTAGGTGTCTTCAAAAAAGTTGTAGCTCTATCTCTTAGCTTTCCATGGATTATTGAATAACTCATTCGACTTCATCTGAGAAAGTTGTTGCCCAAATATGAAAATTATTATTGACGCATCTTATGCGCAGACATAAAACTTGTGTTCAGGCATGGTTTGCTAATATAAAAAATTCAAAACTATCAAACTTTTATCGATTATTCTTGAGTATCGAGCATCCTGGTTCATTTTTCAGCCCCGGGTCACTTTTTGAATTATTGAGGTATAGAAAATAACAATACACTGGTATGTTTCACTTTCTCATTGATTAGGTTATTAGTAGGATAATATTATTTTAATGGGTTCACATTCCCTCTATTTAAGTTATAGAAACAAAGTGTAAACAACGTAGCAACTCATACGGAATGAGCGTAAACAAGGGAAAATCATAGTACAAGTTTTAATAAGATTCACTTCCCTTTATTTGCGGTATACAAACAAATAGAAAATAATTTAAACAAGGGAGAAACACAACAAATATGTTAAAGGGTTCACTTTGCCATTGCTAGTGTATAAAAACACGTATAAAATAAAGTGAAAATAATGTACAAATACAACACAGTTTTGGGTGGAAATAATCAACAAACATATATGAAATAATCAACAAACAAGTATGAAACTACCAAATATGTGCTTTTGTTTTGGGTGGTTGGGGTAGGGGATGGGGGGGTTGACGATGCGATTGTCGCATGTCTTCTTATTATTCAATTTCAAGAATCTTTACATACATGTCAGAGGGACAACCACCATATTTCGAATTTTATTTGGAAGTATCCATGTATCTTCATTTTAAAGTGGATAAACCATTTAAGAATAAGTTGAAACCATTGTTTCATTATGTAGTAATTTGAATAACCATTTTAAGGATCTCAATCCATTTCTTTTAATACTTTTATAACATGTGGATAAGGGATCTAATCAATCTATAACATGTTTCATGTCCAAGACCTTTTTTCCAAGTCGGCAATGCACACCTTCACATCTTCATTGACTTTGAAGATGTGATCATTTGATATCTTCACCTGACGTTTATATATACAGAAACATAAAATAAAAATTGAAACAAAATTGCTAGAAACATAAAAGAAACATATTGGAAACAACTTCGGTAGAACCTTACTCTTAAAGATAGAGAAGTGATGTATTTTTATCCAAATATTCCTCGGCTTTTTTGACATCTTTGTGAAGGCTGATCTTGCTTCAACTATGTTTTTTCAGGTCTAATTTTGAAGAAAAGATCTTAAGTACTCTATTAGAGTAGTTATTTGAAGTTCTCTTCCAACGACATTAGGATTATTCAATGATTCTGCAATGTTGGAGGTCATGATGAAATATCTTTTGTTCGGAAAGTGGATTAGATCCCATTGGTCATAGACGATCCGTGAAAGGTACAACTTGATTCTGACAATAATTATGTTGAGCTCAGACATCTGTTTCTCAAATTATTCATTCGTTTAGAATTTCCTTATGAAGGGTTCTGCAAACTATTTGTTGTTCCTTTAGAAGTGTTTTCTTAAAATTGTTTAGCAGGTGGTACATGCACGCCATTTGAGTGTCTTTAGAGTACATATTATCAAGAAAGAAAATAAAATCAATTAATTAGTGATACATGAAAAAAATGTAGAAATAATAGTGGAACAAGAAATATTGTAGCAAACACAGTATCACTTATAAACACTTTAAAAAACATCATAGAAATAGTGACAACACAAGTAGTTGTTTTATTGATAAAACAATGTTGTTGTGCCTTCCTGACACTATCTGCGATCCCTCTTTGAATCTAAAGGATTTACTTAGGTTCTCAAAAAACCATATATAGGGGTTTCCATTATCTCTATTAACTATTGCAAAAGCAAAACGGAGAAGTCTTTTATTTCCACATTGTGTGCATGCGGACAGCAATGTTCCCCCATAACTCTATCTTAAGAATGTGTCATCAATGAATATTATTGGTATGTAATAATTCCATTGCTTTATTAATGCATTTAGAGCCATGAACAAAAATAATAAAGTTGTCCTCATTTTTTAGTATCACTCTAACTGATGCAGGATCTTTTTTCTTCAGCATATGTAGGTAAGCCAGTAACTTCTGATAAGATGTATCTAGCCTTCCACTCAAGTTTTCTAGTGCTTACCTATTTATATTTCAAGTTTAATTTATGCACGTTCTTCATGTCTCTCATGAAATCTCTTGATGTGTACACCATTTTGAGGTGATTTAGGTATATTAATTTCATAAGATCCATAATGAGTTTGGTAGTAGATTTTTTGTTGTAATTCCTTATTTAATCCGGCAGACAAGTGTGGTTTTGTCTAGTTTTCTGATTACGAACCTAGTTGTCTAAATATTAGCCGATGCCCTGAAATGCTAACCTCCAGTTTCAACTATACACCATATATTATATTAACTCTTGCTGACTTCTTCACTCTGAAGTAGAAGTGACTCTTCAAATCATATAAGAATAAGTATTTCGCTAATGCCTCTATGTGTTCGAAGATATCCCCTACTTTAATTTCTTCTTCATCGTGTCTTTGTCCTTCAATTTGTAGAACTACAACTTTTTCTGTCGCGTTTCTACAAATGATGTTGCCAAAGTTGTTTAAGTCAATGAATGTAATCCATGTTACCGATTATCTACGCTTCTATCGAAATGTTGCTGCTTGTTTTACCCCCTGTTTCCATCCTTTTCGTACGATTATGTAATTCCTAAGTTACTTGTTTCACATATAATTATGATTTGTTTCATGCTTATTTCTCTTGATTTCATGAGGACGAAATTTCTTTTAAAGACAATGATGTCGATGCACGGAGAAAACTTCATCAAATATTCTTCCTTGGTTTTTATTTGCATGTAGAGCTTGAGATTGAATTAAGTTTATTATCAATTGAGGCAGTCCTTCCTTCAATTTGCATTTAATATGTACCGTTTCATACTTGTCATTGATTTGTATCTTCAATTCTAAAAGTTCTCTAAGATTTGTGAATGAGCATTTTTTGGGATTAAGTATTCGTGTTGTTTCAAAGTTAGTGTAACACTTATTCTCTTTCCAATGCCAATTGTGATACACTAAAACTTGAATTGTTCCCATTTGTCTTCATTATATCATGATGAAACAAAACTTGAAACAATGAAGAAACATAAATGAAATAATAAATTCCAAGAAACACCGATATTATGTACACTAACTTAATGTATCATATTCAATATGTACTTTGAAACACATTCCAAAAGATTTTAAGGAAACGACGATGAATTCTGAATATTTAAAGCATCATTTTGATTAAAAAAAATCAAAGAAATAGTATAAATATAATAACAAGCAAAAAACTGAAACAAGAATTTGTAAACCAGTATCAACACCAACAACAATCACAATTCATAAACTCCATACAAATCATCAATTTAACACAAGATATACATAAAAGAAACAATAGTGAAACAATCTCGAGAAAAAACCCTTAAATAATGACTTGCAAACCTGAATGACCAACATCAACAAGCTCAATTGCACAAATTTGGTCATATATCATCAATTTAATGCGAAATATAAATAAAATAATAGGCTTTAAATTTCATACTGATGGAAAAAATGAAAATGTGTTTTTAATTAGAATTTATGAAATTGAGTAATTTTTTTTTGGAAGCTATTAATTTGTATGAAATTAATGAATTTCAAGATACAAACATTGTTGAATACCTTATTTTGTAGGATATTTTTAGTGTTTTTATCACCGATTATACTTGGATTTTCTTCTCGAATCACCTTTGTCGTCGTCGTGTTTCAACCTCAAGAACCCGATTCAACCTTTCATTTGATGCAGTTTCTCCATCGTGATTCAACTACTCCTTTCGAGTTTCTGCAAAATTGTGTCCTGATTTTCAAATATGTAACTCAACCAAAATTGCTCTGCGTTTTTTGCAAGATTTTTAGGATCGAGTTACTACTATTTTGGCTTCGAATTGCTATACTTTTGGTTTCGAATTGCTGCAATATGTAATTCCTAACTTTGAATTTCTTCGATTCTAGTTGGGTAGATTTTTTCCTTTCATTTCCCCTTTAAATTTTTTGTATTTAAGAGGGGAGTCTATCGGGAGATTTAGAAAGTAAATTTGGCAACTATTTAGACCAAGAGTAGTCTAAGCAATAAAATAACAAACAGATCAGCAATCAAACAAACAAAAAAGAAGAGCAGGAAAAAGTGCTTGACTTTTATTCCTTAATTTGAGGTCAGATCGGCCATGGTCGGATCCTTTTACATGATAATTCTCTTGTTACAAGCCACTACAAGAAATTTGATGTTCGATGATGATGCGTTTCGTCATTAAAAGTCTATTTTTTCGTCACTGAAGAGAAACGATGACGAAAATTGAGCGTCACAGCAGTTGTCATGGTATTGCTGTCACCATAGGTGAAAGTGACAATTTTTTCAAGCGCGTCACTAAAAGTTTAGTTTTGATGACGCTGATGTAAATTGTCATCATAGATGATACTATTTGGTGACGCTGAATTCGTCACGTAAGTGATTGAAAAATCGTCATCAATAGATCGATTTTGTCACCGTATGTTACCATTTTCAATGACAACACTTAATTTGTCATCGAAACATTTGACTTTTCGTGACAAACATAACTACGGTGATAATTTTTATTGGGTTATAATGACGCTCATATTATCATAATATGTATTAAACATTTGCCAAATATAATGTAATTCGTCACGATAGATTTGTTTTATAGTGACGCAATATTAACCGTCACTGAACATCTATATTTACAATGGCAAACCAATGTATCACCATTTACTATGAAAGGTGACGAAATATTTTATCACGAAAAAACTAGAAATATATGACGAATATTATAATCATCACAAAATATATATGTTCGATGATGATCTAATGGGTACATATGGTGATGAAATCCATTGTCATTAGATGAGTTTATATGGTGACAAGCCATTCATCACAAATGAGTTATTTTAAGTGACAAGATTATAATCATTATATGATTGTACAAATTGTAATATTAACCCCCACAAAAAGTGCCATTTTAAAAAAATAAACAAATAATAATTTGTTCTTTTACATTTAAAATTTATTATAACATTCATAACTAGCCTTCAAATTTACAAATATTCTAAGATGCAAATTTACAAATCATAAGATGTTCTAAGCAATAGAAGGCAAAAATATTTTCCAATATATATTTATTCTACACGGAAATGTACAATGTCATAAATAAACTTATTCTCTAAACTAAAAGGAAAAAAAACTAGATTCTTTGTTCAAATGTGGTTGAGAACATAGTCGAGAACGCAAATGACGCCCAAATGCACCTTCCTTTCAATCATTCTGCATGCATGAACCTGAAATAATTTAAACAAATCACTTTAAGAATTTAAATGTTTTATAGCCAAATATAATCACTATATAAAACTAATAATTGCTACAAAACAATCACGCCTTTATATTCCGGAGAAAGAAAAGAACTTCGGAACCCTTTAAAGAGCTGAACCAATTACTTTTATGTAAATTAGTTTATGCGCTCGCTACACTTTGCATAACTTATGAAATAATCTCAACAAATAATAAATCACAATAACATCCTAAACTTATCTACATTAATATAAATAAAAAAACCAAAAATCTAATTTGTACGAATCGGAGAGCACAAACAAAGCACATACGGTAAAGGCCTTTATACTTGTATCAATTTTGAGGAACAAAAATAAAGAGAAAAAAAAAACACAACTATATACATGTAGTTCACCATTTGACATAAGTGTTTATTTTTTTGTCAAGTCGAGAAACTTATCAAGAAAATACATACCCATTAGAGCACACACACGAACTTGTGCGTGAGGAGATAACAACAAATGATCATCACCGAGTTGTTCCTCAATGTTGGTGTACGTGTCTATCTTTTGATCCTCCTAATACTTCTCTTGATTTATCTTCTTCGCCTCCTCATTTGAAACTACAACCTCAATATGGGCTACATTATCCTCCATTAACTTCTGCTGCTCCGTGTTGTGCTTTTCAGCCAAAACAACTTGTTGTGCTTTTACTAAGCAATAGCTTACCACCAGTAGCAAGAAAGGAGCCTCATCTTAGCCATCTGTTGAATATATATATATATATATATATATATATATATATATATATATATATATATATATATATATATATATATATATATATATATATATATATGCATGCAAATCCAAAAGGAATGATCAAACATTATATATCATCAAAGTCGTACGTGTTATCTATATATGGATATAGATATTCTTGAGGCTCACACGTATTACGTACTATATTAAACAATTTAAACTAGTATTAGCTAGTGTAATGAATCTAGTTTACAGAATAATTAAAAAAAACTCGACGTTTAGTCTAATTAAAAAAGATACCCATAAATCTTTAAATCATAAGAGATAGCTGGGTCTTTTTGTGACTATACTAAGCATTAGGGGGAGTCTCTGTAATTAACCAAATCTTTAAATAGAAACTTTTGATTATTCAAGATTGCTTGACGAACAGAGTTTGTGCTATGAATAAGAATGATTAAAATATGACTCAACAAAATGAGTTTATAAAGGCTAACTTTCGATATATTATTCAAAAATAATTCAGAAAGTTGTAAACTGAAAAGATAAATGACAAAATAACTCATTTTCCCATAACTTAATAAACACATTGTTATCTTTCCTCATTACAATTAATAATAATATATTTTTTTAAATAACTCAAATCAAATGTGATTTCTCTTTATATGACTGGTGTCATTCCTTTAAAAGGTTCCCAGATCTAATGCAAATACAAAAAATAAAATGAAAAGATATATAGAATCATAATCTATAACTCTAACACAATTTCCTTAATATAAAAATCCAGTTTAACATGGTGTTCATGGTGTCCAGCTAAACAAACATAAGCATTCTTAAAACTCAAAGAAGAAAAAATATGAACCAAATGGCAATATATGTAGAAACTATCAAGATTTCAATAATAAAATGTATGAATACATGTATATGTAAATGAATATTTTACAGAAAAAATCACCCAACTCATATATAAATTATGCTAATAAAACATAAGTGTCGGAATGAATGGTAATAAGTAACCACAATGAAGGGTGTTAAATGTCATTCTAATTCTTCACAATCTAGCATACCAATCATATCATACATCTTTTTTCTTATTTTCTTTTTTTACTTTAATTTTTATTCATTTTTTTTAGTATTTTTACCTTATGTAAAATGAGAAACCATTTTTTTAAAATCTTAATATACCTTTAGCCGAGTAGAGGTGTTCAGTCGATTCAAACCATTGGTTAATATAACCGGCACGGGATAATTGTAACCTAACCGGCCTATAAAAGGCCGCGGTTCGGTTACAAACATGGTTTAGCCGGGTTTTCTTGCTTTGTTATTTTAGAGGGATCAAATCAATTTAATCATAAACAAGCCCCATACACAGAATCATTTAATGCCTTGGATCTAAAGAACCAATATCCAAAAACTATGAAATAAACACAACAATCAAGGATTGAGAGAATACCCAAAAAAACAAATTGTTCAAACAATTTATTCCTTTCACACCAAATTCTCGTTTCTAGAAATCTAGGCATATAATTTCACATACAATCAGCAAACAGCGGACACAATGTATGACTCCAATATCCTATTTAAATAATCAAACCCCACAACACATCAAACAACAACTAGTATACAATCAGAAAACTAATTCCAATAAACATTAAATAAATTACCAAGGCGGCTTCGAGCCTTCTCTCACGGATGGCGATCTGGACCCACACTTCCGTCTCGTCCAACGGTGCTCTCATCTTTGCGATTGTGTTGGTTGCCGGAAAAAACAGGATTGGGCCTTTTTGGAGTTGGAGCCCGTCGTCGTTGTTGTTGAGCACCTGGAGCGAAGCATCACCTCCACCATATCTACCGCTGCGGGTCGTCGCCGCATGCTATCGCCGATGGATCAAAGGCGTGTCGGACGATTCAGAAATTAGGGAAGAAGAAAGCGACGCCTGAACGCCGCCGCTCATTTGTCCTCGCCAACGCTGGCCGTCGAGTCCAGTTGGCCTGAAGCTCGTCGTTGTTTTTGCCGTTTTACCAATTTTTGACTTGGGAAGAAAAACAATCGGGCCTAGAGATAGAGCGTCGCCTGCCAACCACCGCTCGGAGCCGCTATGAGCCGCCCTCGCCGCTTATCCACCGGTGCTGCGCCAATTGTTTTATGCCGCTGCCAATTTCCAATTTAGGTATTTTGAAGACGTATTGTGAAATCGTCTGGTTTGGGATGCAGGGTGAATGGATGATGATTTGGGGAATTAGCTCTTAATGAATTGGTTTTGCAGAATTTGTTGTTTTGTGCCCTGATGTTTTTGGGGGTGTTGTTTCAAAGAGGAACTTGGAGCTGGGACGTAGAGAGAGAGAGGGTACGGGGAAGAAGAAGGAAGAAATTGGGCTTGGCCGATTAAAGGGCTGGGTTTTACATTTTATACTCCAGCCTTTTCATAAATTACCAATTGAGCCCACAAGTTTTTAATCTTCTTCAATTGAGCCCCCAGTTTATCCAAACCCAAGATTCAGCCCCCCAAAATTATAAGAAACTCCATTTCAGCCTACAGACATTTCAAGTTATCATCTTTCCACCTTCCAACTTCGTGAACTTTACAAAAACAGCCCTTTGACTTGACTTCAAGGTTTGACCGATCAATTCTTTCGATTATTCATATTTTAAGTTATATAAGCTTTATTTTTATATAATAGTTAAATTATATTTTTATGTAGGAGCATTGATTTTGAGACTTATGATTTGCAAACACGACCATCTGCATATTTCAAACGTCAATTTAAAGGTAGGGATAACTAAAACCTTTCTATTTACAGTTCATTTTAAAGTGTGTAGTATTTTAGCCTATGTTGATGATTATATAACCCTGAGGTGGTGTTTCGTCACAAATTATGTGCACATAGTCATGCGACCCAGAGAGTTTTTAAAAAATTGTCATCATAAATTTTCGATTGATTTATTCCATTGAAAAAATTACTAAGTTTTTTATGTGTGTTATGTATAAGATTTGGGGTTCAAGTCCCCTTGTATATATGTAGTAGTTATAATGTTTTTCTCCAACTTTTAGATTTGGGGTTCAAGTCCCCTTGTATATATGTTATGCTTACTTTTTTTTTTCCAAATATATTTTTTTCACTCTATTACCATGAAAAAAAAATCCCAAATAAGAACTTTTATTTGTTTAGCATAACAAAGCTGCTTTTTTTCCCACTATATGAAAACAACAAAAAATTTGAGCCTTTTTAGCATAATAAAATCGGAGTGAAGTTCTATTTTTTTTTTAAATTGATGTGGTATTTTAAAAATAAAAATTATTGTCAAAGTAAAATATGGACAATACATTTTTTTTTAAAATTTTTTTGAAGAATTTCGGCAATATGTATTATTGAACGCGAGACAATCTATTTAAACATTTCTTTAGGCAGATACAAATAAAATATGAAGCAAACTAGGTGATTTGATGAGATAACCTGTGTAATATAAAGTAACAAGCATAAAATAATGATAAGCAAATTAAGTGAATTATGTGTTACCTCGTTTCATTAAAATCTTTTACTCAGACCATTAAATCTCAAGTTTGATACTCTTTTACAATATTTCGAATTATGTTTTCTAGATAGGACACAAATAATAATAATAATAATAACAATATAATTGTTATTATTAGTAGTAGTAGTAGTAGTAGTAGGAATACTACTACTACTACTTTTTAGAGAATGTTAATAAATTCTACTAGTACAAAATATATAATAAAGAGATAATTTATAATTATTTTATAAATACTTATTGAATAAACTTGAAGATTAAAAATTCATCAAAAAAAAAACTATAAAATAAATGTGAAAATCTTATTATATTAGTGACAAAATATTAAAAACTATAAATTATTATTAAAATAACAAATAAAAAAGAATTATTATAAAATGACATAATATAATACAGAAGAAGATTTTCAAAATCATATAAGTAAATATAAAAATTTATAATTATTTTGAAGTTAATAACAATTTATTATATCTTCATCTAATTAAAAGTATTTTGACATTTGATTTGTAATACTTTATAAATTTCTGTTATGTTTTTCGTTATTAAATATATTAAGTAATTATTCACAATAAAAATATTTATTAAATAAATATTTATAATATAATAATAAAATTTAATATTATGCTTACATGGATTTATTAAAAATATTAATTTTATTTATATCATTTGACAATGTTTATGTTTTGATTTTGTTTTATTGTGTTTAGATCTATTAACTAGTTATTTATATTTATAAATAGATATTAAAAAAAAAATTAGATCTATATTTTTCAGATTTTTTTTTATATTTTATATTATATTTCAGATTTAATTTTTATATTTTTTTATATTTTTTCAATTGATTTTATTGGTTTCTTTGATTTTATATTTTTCTCGATTTTTTATTTTCTTATTTATTTAATAGTTTTCTAGAATTTAACTATATTATAGTTAGTTTAACTTATTTTATGAATTTTTTCTTTATTTTTATTCTACTATTGATTTGTTGGTTTGTTTTTAAGTTTTTCATAGTTATTAAAAATATTTAGAATTTAATTATAAGTTCTTATATTTTATCTATTTGATTTTAAAGCATTTGAAAAATACTGTTTCTTTTTCTTTTTTGTGTTTCGGAAATTCTAATGCACTTTAAACAATAGTTTATTATAAAAATTTTATGATTTTAAGTTTTGAGATTTGTCTGATATTATATTCTAATGTTTAATAACCAAATAGAAATTAATAGTATTATAAATTAAATAAGAAATTAATAGAAGAAAATAAATTAGATAATAAATTCCAAAATGGAACTCTAGGAAATTGTTAAATAAATCTAAGAAATAAATATATACAATAAAATATCTCAAAACCACACAAAGCGATATCTAGATTATGTTATATACATCACTCAACTAATGACTTTTTTTTTCTTTGGTTTTTGAATTTTTTTAAATATTTTTAATATTCTATCATTTTCTAAATTTGGGAAATAATTAATTCAAATATAATTTTAATTAAATCTAATCATATTTATTTCAATTTTTTTGATTGTTTATTTTCTCATTTTAAGTCTAAAATATATAAATAACTTTATAGAATTAGTTTTCATATATCTAATAATTTAATTCATACTAATAATTAGTGATTCATATAATAATTTTCAATATTTATTTTTTATTTTTTTTAAATAACTATTAAGAATTTAGCTATAATTAAATTGTAGTTTGTTTAATTTCAAGATATTTGCAGATACTATTGAAAATGTATAAATTCAAAAATAAAATATATAAACTTATAATTAATATATAATAGTTAATTAATAAATTTGAAGATTAAATAAGTATTGATAATAAATTTGAAGGTTAAATAATTATTTTTACCAAAGTTCTCAATCATTATGTGACCCAAAACCTCTTTTGTTTTAAAACATTTATTTTAATTTGTTAGTTTTTTTAATATTATTTTATAATATTAATTTTTTTCTTATTCATATTTTTTAAATAATTATTGAGAAGTTAATCACACTTTATACCTCACTTTTTATTAATAATATTTTTCTTGTGGTTTTTATATTTAATTTTACGATTTAAAATTCTTATTATATAATATTTGTAAGTTTTTTATTTTCCTTATTTTTTAGATTCATAAACTAATTATTTATATTTTACTTATAATTAATTATATTTATTTTAACTAATTTTGTTATTCTTAATATTTTTAGGTTTCTTAAAAATATTTTTTATTTAAAAATACTTATGTGGAATTTTAGTTTGAATTAATAGTGCATCAAAGATATCTACAATGATTTATTAGGTAAAGATAATTTGAAAAATATAAAATTTATAATAATATTATTTAATTTAAAAATTAGGGGTACCAATTGATACAAACCAAAGTAAAATGGTTTCTATATAGTAGTAGTAGTAGTAGTAGTAGTAGTAGTAGTAGTAGTAATAATAATAATAATAATAATAATAATAATAATAATAATAATAATAATAATAATAATAATAATAATAATAATAATAATATTATTATTATTATTATTATTATTATTATAAAATAAAGTTTTTATATATTTTATAAATACATATTCAATAAATTTGAAAATTAAAAAGTCATCAAAAAAAAGCATATAAAAATAAATATGAAAGTTTTTTAAAATTAATGACAGAATATTTAAAACTTTTATATAATTATTAAAAATATATAAAAAAAATAATATTATAAAATGATATAATATTAGTAAGTTAAATAATAATTTTTTTAACTTTTCAATTATACTAAGAAATTATTCATGATTAAATATTTATTTTTCTATATGTACTTAAATTACTTTATGTTTTTTTTAAAGACTTATATTATATTCTACAATATTTTTAAGTTTTCATTTTGTAAAATATTAAATTATTATATATTTTCTGGTTTTAGTCTTGAGATTTATTTAATATTATTATATAACATCTTATATTTTGATTTTTTTTTTTGTCTTAAATAGCTATTTAGAAAAAATTATCATTATAACATATCGTACCAACTGCCCATTATTGAACACAATATGTGTTTATGCATAACGTGGGGGTATCCATTTGCCAAATTATATTTATTTGAATGTTTAAATTAAATTTGTTAGTAATTTATAAGTAATGGTTAAGAATATATTATAACTCTTTTATATTATAAATTCCCGTATTGTATATATATTATTTGAAACTCAAAAAGTAGAATTCATTGAATTTCTCGCAAATAACTTATTGTAAAACATATAAATAAAATTAKAAATTAAAAGTTATTTTAAATAAAGGTAAATAAATTCTAAGTAATTATTTAAAATAGAAATTAAAAATCATAAAACAAAAAAATAACTAAAAATACTATTTGGAATATATAGAATTAAGATAAATAAAATGTTTAAATTTATAATTAAATTATAAATACTTATTCATTATTTTTTAGGGTTTAAAAATCATACAAAATACCAAAATATAAAATAAATATGAATTTTATAAAATTAGTGGAAAAAATATTCAAAACTTCTAAATAATTATTTAAAATATAAAACAATATATATATATATATATATATATATATATAAGTAATTGTAAAATCACATAAGTAAAATATGAAAATTTACAGTAATTTTGAAACTAATAACACTTAATTAGATTTTTATATAATTTTAAAGTATTTTGAGATTTATTTTATAATATTTTATAATATTTATGTAGAGATTTTCGTTTTAAAATAAGTATGCACAACTAAATAATTGCTTTTATATTTATTTAACTCGTTTCATGATTTTTTAACCTTATAATATTACTCTATATATCTTATACAATAAAAGTTTATTAAATAATTATGTAAATTTAAACAATATTTATTATCTAATTTTTCTGATTTTAATTTTTGGTATATTTAGTATTATCTTATATTATTTACAAAAGTTCTCCATTAGTTTTGTGGCCTAATGATAAGCATTGTTTTTGGTAATTTTTTTTGGGCATTGTATATCACTTACAGTAACAATTTTTTGGGAACTGTTTTTGGTAGTTTTTTTGTATATTATTTTATGATATTTTAATTTTTTATCTCTTTCATAGAATAATTATTTATAATTTAATAGCACAATATTGTATATTTATAGAATAATAATATTATAGAATATTTATTTATTTACTTTTCCATATTTACTTAACTTACTTTATAAATTTAGGACTTCAATTAATATTCTATAATATTCTAAAGTTTCTTTTATTTTTAAAATTGATTAAATTTATATTTTCTCAACAATAGTTTATTACAAGTTTTTATGATTTTAAGTTTTTAGATTTATCTAATATTATATTATAACATTTTATAAAAAAAATTAAAATCAATAGTATTATAAATTAAATAGATAATTCATAAAAGAAGTTAAATTAGCCAATAAATAGTATAATTGAATTCTCCAAAATGATTAAATAAATCTAAAAAACAAATATATATCATAAAATATTCTAAAACCACACAAAACTATATCTCTATTAATTATATACATCACTCAACTAAGGATCAATTTTTTTATTTTTTTCAAATATTTCTATATTCTACCATTTTTCAGATTTAGGAAACAATTAATTCGAATTTGATTAAATATAATCTTATTGATTTCAATTTTTTTGATTGTTTATTTTTTCTTTTCTAGTTTAAATATTTTAATAACTTTCTGGAATATATTTAAATAATTTAACTTATAATAATTATCGATTTATATAATATTTTTTAATTTTTTTTAAAATTTATTAAAAATAAGTATTTAGAATTTAGCTATAATTAATTTATATTTTTATTTAATTTCAAGATATTTGCAGGTACTATTGAAAATGTATAATTAAGAAATAAAATATATAAAATTATAATTAAATCTAGAATAGATAGTTAATAAACTTGAAGATTAAATAAGTATTTTTAGTTCATGAAAAGTACAAAACAATCAAATTTTGTGAATATTATATTAAATTATGCAAATTGAATTAAATTTTCTTAAAGAATTATTTAAAAGAAATAACAACAAATTAATATATTATTCATAATTATTCCAAAGATAATCACAATTTATTATTTTAACTAGTTTTAAATTATTTTGAGATTTAGTTTATAATAATTAATAAAATGTAAGTCATGTTTATTATTTTTAAATATATTAATTATTTCGTGATTAAATATTTATTTAACATATTTTATAAAATTCAAATGAATTATATTGCTATTTTATATTATTTTTTATTTTTCTGTTTTCAATTTTATTAAATAATTATATAAAATCTTAAAATATTGTGTTAAATATTTTTTATGAATTCAAGTTTTGAATTTTGTTTAGTATTATATTATAAKTTTTATAATTTTCTTTTTGTTTATTTATTATTTATTTATTTTTTGTTTATTATAATTTACTAAATAATTATTTAAAGTTTCTTTAATACATTTTTGATCCCGAAGGCGAGTCTGACACTCCGTGTACGCGGATACGCCCTCAACACACATTCGACACGTGTCAGACGCGTGTCCTATTTTTATTTATTTATCTTTTGAATTTTGACAGGGGATATGGCTCGGACACGCTTAGGACACGACGCAACACACGGACACGTCCCTGACACGTTTTTTCAAAAAACAAATTCAAGAAAATATTTTTATTTTTAGTTTTTTAATTATTATCATTTTTCATTTTACTTTGGGTTTTATTAATTATTATGAATGAGTTTGTAATTATTTTATATGATTCATTGAAAATAAAGATTATTACAATGTAATATTTGTAGGAAATAAAATATATTAATAATTATTTATATTATAAACGTGTGTGAGCTGTGTCATGTCCTATATTTTTAAAAATAAGCATGTCCTCGTGTCCGTGTCGTGTCGTGTCCCGAGTTCGTATCCGTATCGGTGTAACTTAGGTTAATAGCTATGATGCTCGAACACTCCATTTTTGACCCCGAGGGCGAGTCGGACACTCCGTGGACGCAGACACGTGCCAGACACGCCTTCGACATTTGTCGAACGCGTGTCCTATTTTATTTTATTTTTTTGAATTTTTGACAGGGGACACGACGCGACATACTGGGACACGGCCTGGACATGGCCCCAACACGTTTTTTCAATTTTTTTTTTATTTTTTTTCATAAATTTAATTTTTTTTGCAGTTTTTTAGTTATTATCATTTTTCATTTTAATTGAGGTTTTTCAATTATTGTGAATGAGTTTGTAATTATTCTAGATGATTAATTAAAAATAAAAATTATTACAATTGAATATTTATAGGAAATAAAATATATTAATAATTATTTATATTATAAACATGTCTGAGCCGTGTCGTGTCCTATATTTTTAAAATTAAGCGTGTCCTCGAGTCCGTATCGTGTCCCGAGTCCGTATTCGTGTCAGTGCAACTTAGGTTAAGAGTAATTGTGATCACACAAACGTACAATTATATGTTATTTAGAAAAATTAACATCAAATAGCTGTGTCGTGTCCCGAGTCCATATCCGGGTCGGTGCAACTTAAGTTAAGAGTAATTTTGATCACACAAATGTATAATCATATATTATTTGAAAAAATTAATATCAAATAGTACTTGGTTAAATGGCTTGATTCATACCTTGTTAGCAACTGGTGCTATACATTGTGGGTTCAAATCCAATTGGTTTTATTTTGCGATTTTACCTTTTTATTGACGTTGTTTCAATATTTACACATTTAATATTATAATTAAATTACACAAAGGTTCAGGAGCTAAAATAATTTTTGTGAGACAAGGAATTTGAACCCACGATGTTTAATATTGATACCTAGCCCAACCACTCCACCACATGATCCTTATGTTATATTTTATAAACAAAGAAACATACATTTAAAAATAAGTTTAATATTTCTTTTTACCATACATAACTTACTAGAAATTCATTTTTTAAGATTAATACAAAAGTTAACATTTCTCATAAATATAAAGTAAATTCTAAATAACTATTTACTAATAAAAAAAAAAAGCAAATAAGAAAATTAAAACCAAAATATAAAATATTATAGTATAATGCTAAATAAACCTCAAAACATAAAATCAGAAAAAAAAATACCAAAAAACATTTTAAATTTATATATTTATAAGATAAAATCTTAAAATAAAAAACTTAAAAATACTTTAGAATAACAATATAAGCCATTAAAATTATAAAGTAAGTTAAATAAATATTTAATTACTTGATATATTTTAAAAATAAAAAATATAGTTGAAATATTATAAAACAAATATCAAAATAAATTAGATAAGAATATAATAAAATATGATTAACTTCTAAATAAGTATCTCACACACAAAAAAAGGTGTTCACAAAAAGAGATGTTCACAAAAAGAGATTTTGTGTAAAGAGATTAATTGAGAACTTTTGCAGACAATATAAAATGTTATAATACAATAATAAATAAATTTTGAAACTTAGAATCCGAAGAAATATTATATAATAATAATAATATAATCGTTAAAAACTATAAAGTTAGTTAAATAAACATATAAAAATAAAGATATAATAATGAATAATAAGATGAATAATACTTAGATTAAATAGAAATGTAGTGATACCAAATGTCATCACCAATTATTACCAAGTTGTTATTGAAAAAGTCACATTCTAAATCTTGATGTGAATGGAAAATTCATATTTATCATCACTAAATAAGACTTTAGTGACAAAATAATGTTGTCACTATTTTTCTTGAAGTAGTGACAAAATATGGTGTTGTCATGAAAAGAAACTTATCGTGACACTGGATGTCGTCACCATTTCTCATGGAAAAAATAATTACAAAACATAGTGTTGTCATGAATAAAAACTTATCGTGACACTAAATGTCATCACCATTGATTACTAATTTGTCGCTGAAAGGTTCTCTCCTACCCATTCTTTCTCGTCATTCCATTATTGTGACAAATTCCATTTAATCGTCATAAAATATATGAATTAGTGACGAAGAAATAGATCGATGATGATAAAAATAAATATTGTCGTCAAAATGTATTTTTCAGTGACGAAATTAAAAAATGTCACTGTTAATTAATATATTATGACGAATTGTTATGCGTGGAGAAAAAAATTGTCACTAAACATCAGATTTCTTGTAGTGAGCCTTTCTCTCTCTAAACTCTCTCTAGCCAATTGAGGATCCATTTTGTCTCTCTTGAAGAGGCTATTTATAGTTTTCCTTCCAAACCCTAATTGGACACGTGTCACCACCTCAGTGGGCATCGACTTACTTGGCCAATAAGACAGCCAAAAACCCTAAACCTAATTGGACATATGACACCTCCTCATTTGTTGTGCATCCCTTTCTGAGTCATAAATCTTTGATCATATCTTTTTCGCCGCCTCAAAGCTGTCCTTATCTTATGTCGGCGTCAAATTGACCCTTCTTCATAGCCGACCAGCCCCAATCAAGTTGTTCTTATCCCCCGAGCCTAATCTCAAACAGAGGCAGGTGATGGTAGATCCAAACTTCCCAACGAGTATCGAGTAGACTCCGGAGATTCACTTACAATTTCTCCAATCGAACAAATAAACCTCTTGGTTGGCTGTTCGGCCCCAGGCTCGACATCACGTATGGTGGTATGTTGAGGTATCATGTTGGGCAACGCTTAGCGGTGCGTGTGCCAGGTCGGCCGAGCTAGACACACAAGGTTCTTCGTTGCTCGTTGGTTCGTGTGCCAGGTCAGCCGAGCTCGATGCACTAGTCTTTGCGCTGCTCGGCAGTACGTGTGTCAGGTCGGCCGAGGTATACGTGTCGGGCTCGGCGTTGCTCGGTGGTACATGCGCCTGGTCGTCCTAATTCGATGCGCCAGGCTCGGCGCTGCTCGGCGATACATGTGTTAAGTCGGCCGAGCTCGACGTGCCAGGCTCGGAGGTACATGCGCTAGGTCAGCCAATATCGACGCGCCAGGCTCGACGCTGCTCGGTGGTACATGCACCATGTCGGCCGAGCTCGATGCGCCAGTCTCGGCACTGCTCGGCAGTTCGTGTGTCAGGTTGGCCGAGCTCGACGCGCCAGGCTCGACGCTGGTCGGTGGTACATGCACCATGTCGGCCGAGCTTGATGCACCAGGCTCAGCGCTGATCGGCGGTACATGATCCAAGTCGGCCAAGCTTGGCCTGCCAGGCTCGGCACTGATCGGCGGTGCATGCGCCAGGTCGGATTTGCTCGACGCGCCAGACTCAGCGCTGCTCGGCGGTTTGTGTGCAAGGTTATCTGCAACATGGCGCGTAGTCGTCCAGGCTGTGCGCGCTGGTCTCGGTGGATGGCTCCGCAACACGCGCGCCTGGTTGACCAGGATAGGCACATCCGGTCAGCCGGTTGCTCATCACCGCCCGCTGGGCTCGGCGTCATGCTTGACACCTTCATGTCCCAGGTTGGCCGAGACGGGGGTCCCGACACTTCTCGGCGTGTTGCGTGCCTACTTGACCATTTCTTGGCATCTCGCATGCCTGGACGACCGATCCTGATGTGCCTGGGTCTTCAGGTGTTTAACTAGTTGCTCTGTATTAGCTTGACGGTCTATGATGGCCCGAGTCGGCTTGGAAAATCTTGTGTGGTCCAAGACCGAAATTGGTTAGTTTTCCATATCTCTTAGACCCAAATTCATCTAGTTGTATTCATCATTTTCTATCTGGTCATACGTGCCAGGTCGACTATCAATAGAAACAAAAATAGCTTTAAGGTATAATTAGAGTTATTAGATATTTTTGTAAGTGTGTGTAGAATAACTGGGCAAAATTATTATTTTCCCTGCGAAACGCTTGTGTTAAGCCAGATTGATGAGTCATAACCCGTTAGAACATTTGACCCAATATTATAATGTAATATTTTTATATTATGATGTATTGATTTTTGGACTCGAAAATATTATTTTTTTCACAAATTTATGATTATTATATGATATATTAATTTTTATATTATAATGTATTGATACTATGATATATTAGTTTTTTACTATAATGTATTGATTTATATAATTTAATGGTATGTAATCTTGGCCCAATAGATGCCGAGTAGGTCTTAGGTGAGACCGGTCTCATAGAATGAGACAACATTTTACCATTTTGTAAGGTGATCCCCAAAATTTGACTGCTCATCGTTGAAGCATCAAAAAAAATATTTATAAAAGTCCTCGACTTTTCTCTACTAACTAGTAGCAACGACAAGTAAGGGTCCATCCCACGAGAAGTATGGATTAATTTGTGATTATTCTTATTTTGCTAAACTAAGTAAATGGGGTAGAAGATTATAAATTAAACTAAGAAAAACTAAATAACTAAAGAAAATAATCAAAATCAAATAAACGAAACAAATAAGAAAATAAATAATAATAATAATAATAATAATAATAATAATAATAATAATAATAATAATAATAATAATAAAACTCCGGTCCTAGTTCAGTTTCCACCCTCGTTCAATTCATTTAACCAATTGCAATATAAAATCCACTCATCATATGAAACTAAAATCCCTAAGTAACAACAAGCTCTGCTACTCAGATTCACCCTTACTGTGTATTTAATTAAAATAAGTTCTTTAATTAAACTTAATTAATGAACAACCTAGAATAAGCTCTCTAGATTTAATCCACCAACAACATTAATTATTAGGAAAATAGGCTAATCTAAGCAATAAACTCACAATCTCGGTTTATTTAACTTATGTTGTGTTATCCCTAATGATACGAGACCATTAGTTACTTTAGAGAAATAGAAATTACGAAAATTACACGGGAAGCAACCCTATTTATAGCGATTGATAACCAAATCCCCAATTTAGGTGGCCAATCCAAACCAAGAATTCAGCAATCATGTCATCAATTTAGCAATCATGATATGTAAACAGAATAACACAAGAAATCTCATATGAAGAAAGAAATAAATACGCATAAATTAATAAAAACGTAATCTCACGAGGGTTTCCACATCTCTAGGACTAGATAAACAATCACTCACTCATGGAGTTCATGAAATAAAAGAAGAAAAATAAATCCAAACTTTTGTGCACCCCTTTTTTTAAAATATTTAATTTGAAAACACGTAAGTTTGCTCGCAAGAGTACGAGGAACTTGTAGGGTGATGAGTTTGACTCAAGTCGATTCTCTCGATGACAATTGTTCGATATCTTGGACGTTTTTCTCAATTAGATAAATAATATAAAATACATGTACATCGGGTTTTTTTTGAAGAATTGATTTGATCATTAAAACTAAAGAAATATTGAATTTAAAACTAATTGAACTAATTATCTTAAACTATATTACCAACTAAAAGCAACAATTAAACTACTCGAACTTAAGAACTAGGAATTAATAGCAACGAATCTAAAAGCATGAATATAAGAAACTACAATGAAGCAATTGTATCATACGAATCTAAAAACGGAGAATAAAGCATGAACTAATTCGCATAAATAAACTAGATTAATCCAATATCCAATATCCAAGCATGAAAGAATTAAACTAATTAAACTAGTTCTAGAATTAACTAAGAATTTAACTACGAAATCAACTAGGAAATTAACTACGAAATTAACTAAGTGTTTAGAAAACTTATTGTAACTACTGAAAGCGGTAAAAGTCTCAAGCTATTCTGGAGTTGAGGCGAAGATCTCGAATTGAAGTGAATATTGAATCATACAAACTTGAATCTTCATCTCGATCTCCAACTTCGTAACGGAGTTTGTAAATGCGTTATTTCTGTGCTGGTTAACCCTAGAAAGTCGTCTCTTCTCTTAGGTAGTCGTGTCCCCTCCCTAAAAAATCAAAATATGAAGGGTATCTATAGATATAGCATGTCTTGGCGCACAAGAAACTCTAAAAACGCATTTCTGGGCAGCCACGTCAACGTCGCATCGACCGACGTGTGCTGGAGCTCAGCTTCCAAGCTGCATGTATGCTTGCATCAACTGGGCGGGGGCATCGACTGGAGGGGTCTTGGATCGATGCAACAGCAAGTTGCGTCGACTTGGTGTCGACAGACGCACTCTTAGATCGACACTTCAGAGAGTTGCGTCGACTTGGCGTCGACAGAGTGTCCACCGTCGCGTGCAGAATCCACGTCAACGCTTGCGTCGATTGACTCTACTGAGAGTATGTCTCATTTTCTTGATTTTTCTGCTACTTGTTCACCGGAAAGCTCGTTCTCCACTTTTGAACATCAAACTTCACCTATTTATGCGCTGAACTCTTCCGGTTACTTAGCTGTAAGGTGAAAAACAACGAATAATCACCTATTCTCATCAATTATGATCAAAATATGGTAAAATAAGCTGGAAATATAGAAATATAGAATTAAGCTTAAATCATCCAACTTATAACAAAAACAAATAGAAAAAGAACTAAAAAGATAATAAAAATAAGGACAAATCTACGCTAATCAATTACCCTACACTTAATTGGTTTGTTCGTCCTCGAACAAACGATAAATTCAAAGTATAAGTATGAAAATAAAGTCATGCAAAGAGTCATGAAATTGCTAATTACATAATTTTTAAAATATAGGTACAAATCACGCAACGTCAAACACTTCACCTTTATTACATCGTCGCTTCAAAATTAAAATCATACATCCTCTCAAAAGGGAAATAAATATGTGCGTGTACGCTCAAAATCACTCAAGCATTGCTGCATGGGACGTGTTTACACTTAAATCATACAAATACATGCACAATAAATAAGCATGGAAAATCAATCTCTTTTCAATCGCAAATTAAGTGTGTTGTCAAAACTAAGAGTCGGTAAAGGTCTTTTCGGGTTATAGTGTAAGACTCTTTGGACGGGTGTGGAATATATAAGTCGTGTGGCTAACTCATGATATAACATGATCAATACTCACCCAACCTATTCTAATCAAGAAGCAAATGTTCTTCACCTCGTTCAAAAGAAATATCTCACTAAACACTCCCAACGTAGCCTTCAACATAAGCTATTCCTCAACTCGAAACTCGTAAACCGACTGTAAGCCCAAACCACTTAAACACAATTGAAGTTTTTACTGTGCTTCTTATCATAACTCTTTTGCCTCTTAAACATTAGGCCTCATGCGAAAATAAACAATAATAAACAAGCCTTTTAAGCGCGTAGGCAATGACTAACAGAATTCAACCTAGACCCACCATCCTTATTTTTCCTTTATTTTATCCCCCTTTTGTTCTTTTTTTATGGGGTCTTTTTCTTTTTTTTTTTGATGGTGGTCTTTTATTACAAAAATTCATAAAATCATAAATTCCTAATAAAACTTCCAAAACTCTAATAACCAATAAAAATTAACTAACTCCTACCCCACGCTTTTAATGGGTTGTAGGGGTTGACTAAAAAACACTCATGGCTATAGGCATGGATAATTTGGCTATGATTGGTTCATTCGTAATTTATAGTGGCTAAAATATATGGATATGGCCGGAAATTGGGTTTTTTCTATGCCTTAACGTAATTTTCAAAGTCAACTACACACAGCGGTTTCAAAGAGATATCAAATCAAAACTCGTTCAAGTACATGCAATGATGATAAACACTCAGGCTACTCACATGCTTTTTGCTTGAAAAAGTTTTGAATTGATGCTGCTTTAAAGGTTTTTTGAAATCAATTGCGTCCAAGTACCATTTTACAATATATAAATAATAATTTTGAAAAACTTAATGCACTTATGCACGCTCAAAAGACAAGAACTTCAAATCAAACATAGCTAACTTCGACAGGCAAGCCATACAAACACAATTCAGCGCAGGAGTAGTGATCAATCATGTTAAAAATTATGCATTTCAAAACAAAGACATCAAATTGCACTTTCTTTTAAATATAGACCATACTCAACCACCCCCCTCCCTAAAAATTTGGTAATCTCCTGATTGTCCTAAATATAAAAGAAAACAAGAGCAAGGGAGATAAGAAAACATCCCTGAAAATTCGATAGTCGAGTCTCTCCAAAAACGCTTGTGCAATTATCCTTCTTCTCAGACCACGTGATTAGATTGTCTTGAACAAACCTATAAAAATAAACAAAACAAATAAACAAACCATGATTGCGATCAATTTCTACGACCAAGTGCCCGGTGGCACGTCTTTTGGGATTTGAAACGGCCGGATTGCGGCTCAACATCACAAATGGCTGGGTTGCAGCTCGTCAAAAAGTTTCTGGACTGCGGCTAACATGGGTCGGATTGAAACCTCGATCGACAAAAATGAAATTCATAAAAATTAGATGGTAGACGCTACTAGTGGTAAGATCATCGTTATCCCTGATTACTGCGGTTAGCGGTAGGTTTAGCGGTTGATCGTCATTGTTAACGCCTTGAGTGGAACTAGCGGTAAGGCCTTGCAGTAGCAAGCTACCACTATTTAACCATTAGTTGTGCAGAATAAGTGATTTATCGTATTTTCTGCACATCAACACACTCATAAACGTACCACGGCAATTGACACAATATAGAAAGACATAAATAAAATAAAAGGAAAAAAGAAAAGAAAACGAGAACTAACTAATGCTTGGGTTGCCTCCCAAGAAGCGCTTGTTTAACGTCGAAAGCTCGACGCAAGTTGCTTGATCAATTTCTAACTCGTGGTGGGTCCACGAACTCCTTCTTGTTTCTATCTCGACTCTTCGTATATTTCTCATAATAAGGTTGAAGTCGATGCTTGTTGACTTGGAATCTCGTCTTTGTACTTAAATAGTTGCTAGTCCATACTCATCTATCCCCTTTATTAAAAACGGTCCACTCCACGCGACTTTATAATTGGTTGGATCAAACTTACAATCGGAGTTATATAGCACTAGTTTACCAACTTTAAACCTCAAATCTTCTAAATCCTTATCAAAAACCTCGTTCGAATTCTTATTCTTCATCGTCCAATCCTTGCTATGTGCCTTTCCCTTGTTCCTTGTATGTTTAAAATTCTTGTAGGGGTCGAGGGAAACACTTCTTAAACGATTATGCGGTGGCTTCGTCTCTTCTCTTTGCTCAAACTTCGAACGATCTCGTTGTGGTCTCAACTCCACTTTTGGATCTTTTTTAAGCACGTCAAACTTCATGGGCAATCCATCAAATGCATCTACATTATCACATAGCTCAATTCACAGAGAATCCATCAAATGCTCCCCGCTCAAGTGTTCCTTGCAATCCTCATTATCAAACTCTTCGATCGTGCTGATGCTCAGGAGTTCATTCACGCAAGAATCTACTAAATCAATAGTAGAACATTCGTCCTTTATAAATGATGAAGGAATCTTATGAATAACTTGAAGTGAAAATATCGTCGTTTCGCCTAAGACGGACATAGTCATCCTCCCTTTGTTTACATCAATCACCGTGTGCGTTGTAGACATGAATGGACGTCCTAACAAAATGGTGTGTTCTCGACTCTCACTTTGTACGTCACCAACATCCATAATGACAAATTCCACCGGCACAACTAGCTTGTCTACTTGTACTAAGACATCCTCCACAATCCCCAAGGGTAGCCTTATCGTTCTATCCGCCAATTATAACCTCATCGTGGTCGATTTCAGCGGTCCTAGGTCAAACTCCTTGTAAATTGATTGGGGCATAAATTTATGCTAGCTCCAAGGTCGAGCATCCCCCTTGCCGTTTGTCCATTCACGAGAGAAATAGTTATGCAAAAACTCTCGAGATCCTTCTCTTAGGGTGGCAAAGGTTTCTTAAATATATCACTAACTTCTCTTATCAAAGCCCCATGTTGATTTGCAGCCAAACGCCTTTCCCTTGATGCTAGCTCCTTGAAAAACTTCACAAACGTTGGTGTTGTCTTTTTTACCTCTAGCAAGGGGAGGTTAATATTAATATTTTTCAATAAATTGTATATCTCCATGAATTTTTTATTTTCCTTGGCCGGACGCAGGCGACTTGGAAAAGGAAAATGATCATAAATAGTCAACTTCTTCGGTGGTGCATTTAATGAATCGATGGGGTCTTCAGTTGCTGTCGAATTCTTTTTCAACGGCCCCGAAACATTTGGATTTATAGATTTATACATTAGATCGGCCGATTTGGTTGCATCTACTTGTGGTTGGGTTTCGGCTTCTTCCTTGTCGTTCTCTTTTCTAGCTCTATGCCTTTATCTACCTCCTCTCCACTTCTCAGGACATAAATAGCTGAGGCTTGCTCCATTTGACTCGGAAGCCTATTTTTATCGTTCAACAATATCGCCATGGTTGCCGAGAGTTTTCCTATCATCATATCTGAATGCCTCTGCCCTTGCTATATAGTCTTACCAAGTTCATCAATCCTTGACTCGACCTTATTTACTTGCAAAGCCAATTGAGCGAGTCCTTCTTAGTTTCTAATTGTTCCAGCCACTTGATTTTGCTACCAAACCAATTACTGATCATCTATTTGAACTTTAGTAGGCATCTGCTCTTGCGTATGGAAATTTTTCTAAGGTGGTGGCAATGGAGCTTGCACATGTGGTGGTGGATATTGCGCATTGAATCTCTTAGCGGGTTGTTGCCCCTGATTAGAAAAATTTTGGAGGGCATTAACGTCTTCGTGTTGTTCATTGTTGAACGGGCACATATCGGCTAAATGTTCGGGGGATCCGCATTGGTAACACGTCGCAGCAACCTTCCTTGAAGAGGCCTTGCTCTCTCGCTCGGCCTTCCAAGCTGCCAATTTCTCATCAAATATCTCCTCGCACTTTGCTTTGACTCATTTGACATTATCTAAATCAGGATCGAGGATGGACATATCATTAAATTTTAATTTATGAGGCCGAGAGTTGTTTTGTCTAGATTTTTTGCTCTGTTTCTCCAATACTCGTTTTGCCTCGCGGGCCGTTAAATCCTCGAAATCTCTTCGTGCTGCTATTTCAACTTCACTTTTCCCCATGGGCAACAAACCATCAAAGAAAAACTGATTAATTATCTCGGGGGAGTAGCTATTATGGGGGCACGCTTGTAAAAGTGTTTTTTAACACTCCCATGTTTCATGAAATAATTCTCCCTCCACTTGTTCGAAGTTAGAAATCTGCCTCCGAAGATGCCCCGTTGTTTGTGCTGAATAGTAATTATTGAGGAACTTCTCGCTTATCATCTCCCAACCAGTTAATGATCTTGGTTCTAAGTATAGTAACCATGTCTTCACCTTGTCTTTCATGCTATAGGGGAAGAAAATCATTTTCATCTCCTCCCGGTTAAGGCCATTACCCACAAATCAGCCTACTTCATTGATAAAGTAGTTTAAAAACGCTAAAGGGTCTTCATGGGCATTTCTGTGAAAAGTCGGAAGTAAATTAAGTTGATGCGGTTTAATCTCTACTTCCCTTGCAGTCGGTCCAAGAACAATAGCAGACCTATAAGGCACAACCTTCGGGTGTGCCAAATCTCGTTGTCGAGGTGCTCGGGGGTGTCTTGGTGCTCTCTCTCGATGATAGGCAGCCTCATAATCTCCATCGTAATCTTGGTCATCGAACCATTCATCTACAAACTCTAGTCGAGGGGTTGGTCTGTCAGGATAATCATCACGCACTTCCTCGTCATGTTTAGCGTTCCTTCCTCTATTTCCTTGTCTTAGTTATAACGGGGCCCGATTGTTTTGTGGTTGATTGTGACCTCCAAAGTATCGCGGTTCGCTTCCATAATTCCTATGTCTTTGTGTTTGAGGTAAGGGTAAATCATTGTTTATAGCGTCGAACAACTCAATATGGCCGCCTCCATGATTAGATCGTCTCGCCATGGATTCGGGAATCTCGTCGCACACAAAACTCGTGTCTAAAGAAGATCAATCTCAGAAACTGGTTCGGGTCTTCATCCTGCTGGATTCGCACGATGGATGTCGTCAAAGAATGGTGCAAGATCGCGTTGAAGTGATTGTCTACCGTGCATAAACTCGACAACCAATAAACGTACCAAATGGAAAAATCCAAATCCAGTTCAATTATACAAATAACGACTAAATAGAAAATAAAATGAAAAACATCCTTAATTACTACTCGTTGTCCCCGGCAACAGCGCCAAATTTTTTGATCCAATCTTTTGTGCACCCCTTTTTTAAAAATATTTAATTTGAAAACACGTAAGTTTGCTCGCAAGAGTACGAGGAACTTGTAGGGTGGTGAGTTTGACTCAAGTCAATTCTCTCGAGGACAACTGTTCGGTATCTTGGACGTTTTTCTCAATTAGATAAATAATATAAAAGACATGTACATCGGGGTTTTTTTTGAAGAATTTATTTGATCATTAATACTAAAGCAATATTGAATTTAAAACTAATTGAACTAATTATCTTAAACTAGATTACCAACTAAGAGCAACAATTAAACTACTCAAACTTAAGAACTAGGAATTAATAGCAACGAATCTAAAATCATTAATATAAGAAACTACCATGAAGCAATTGTATCATACGAATCTAAAAACGGAGAATAAAGCATGAACTAATTCGCATAAATAAACTAGATTAATCCAATATCCAATATCCAAGCATGAAAGAATTAAACTAGTTTTAGAATTAACTAAGAATTTAACTACGAAATTAACTAGGAAATTAACTAAGAGTTTAGAAAACTTATTGTAACTACTGAAAGCGGTAAAAATCTCCATCTATTCTGGAGTTGAGGCGAAGATATCGAATCGATGTGAATCTTGAATCGTACGGACTTGAATCTTCAATCTCGATCTCCAACTTTGTAACGGAGTGTGTAAATGCATTTTTTGTGTGTTGGCTAACCCTAGGAAGTCGGCTCTTCTCTTAGGTAGTCGTGTCCCCTCCCAAAAAATCAAAATATGAAGGGTATTTATAGATATAGCATGTATTGGCGCACAAGAAACCCTAAAAATGCATTTCTGGGCAGCCACGTAGACGTCGCATCGACCGACGCGTGCTGGAGCTCGGCGTTGATGCTGCCTATATGCTTGCGTCGACTGGGCGGGGGCGTCGACTGACGGGGTCTTGGATCGACGCAACAGCAAGTTGCTTCGACTTGGCGTCGACAGACGCACTCTTGGACTGACGCTTCAGAGAGTTACGTCGGCTTAGCGTCGACGGAGTGTCGACCGTCATGTGCATAATCCGCGTCGACGCTTGCGTCAATCGACGCTATCGAGAGTACGTCTCATTTTCTCAATTTTTCTACTACTTGTTTATCGGAAAGCTCGTTCTCCACTTTTGAACATCGAACTTCACCTATTTACGCACTGAACTCTTCCGGTTACTTAACTGTAAGGTGAAAAAGAACGAATAATTACCTATTCTCATCAATTATGATCAAAATATGGTAAAATAAGCAGGAAATATAAAAATACAGAATTAAGCTTAAATCATCCAACTTATACCAAAAATAAATAGAAAAAGAACTAAAAAGCTAATAAAAATAAGGACAAACCTACGCTAATTAATCCAGACCAAGGAAACAACTCAAAACAGAACCCAACCTCACTTCCCAAACCCGGACCCAGCAGCCCAAAACTGGACCCAACCCCCTTCAATTTTTCAAACTGGCCAGAAAAATAGTAAAAAAAATCAGGAAAAACCTGAAAATTTTGCAGTTGATGCGCAAAAATAAGAAGAACAATGGTACAACCCAAAATTGAAAAACGATGAATAACGGATATTTGGTGAATTTTTTTTAATTTTTCAAACTGGCCGGAGAAATAGTAAAAATAATCAAAAAATCTTAAAATTTGCAGTTGATGCGCAAAAATAAGACGAACAATCGTACAATCCAAAATTTCAATATGATGAACAACGGATATTTGGTGAATTTTTTCATTTTTTCTGGGATATATAGTGAGTTTTCCAATTTTTCATACTCGGCGGAAAAATAGTAAAAACAATCGGAGAAATATGAAAATTTGCAGGTTGATGTTCAATAATAAGATGAACAATCGTACTGCCCAAAACTACAATACGATGAACAGTGGATATTTGGTGAATTATTTTAATTTTTCTAAATGACCGGAAAAATAGTAAAAAAAATCAAAAAATCTGAAAATTTGCAGGTTGATGCGCAATAATAAGACGAAAAATCTTACGGCCCAAAATTGCAATACTATGAACAATGGATATTTGGTGAATTTTTTTAGTTTTTCCGGGATATTTGGTAAATTTTTCCAATTTTTCAAACTGGTCGGAAAAATTGTAAAAAATATCGAAAAAATCTAAAAATTTGCAGGTTGATGCACAACAATAAGACGAATAATCGTACAGCCCAGAATTACAATATGATAAACAGAAGATATTTGGTGAATCTTCTCAATTTTTCTGAGATATTTGGTGAATTTTTTCAAATTTTCACACTGGACGGAAAACTAGTAAAAAAAATCGGAAGAATTCGAAAATTTGCAAGTTGATGCACAACAATAAGGCAATAATCATACAGTACAGAATTTCAAAATGATGAACAACGAATATTTGGTGAATTTTTTAAATTTTTCTGGGATATTCGGTTAATTTTTTCAAATTTTCTAACAGGCCGAGAAAATAGTAAAAGAAATCAAAAAAAATTGAAAATTTGCAAGTTGATGTGCAATAATAAGATGAATAATCGTATATTCCACAATTACAATACAATGAACAACGGGTATTTGGTGAATTTTTTTCAGTTTTTCTGGAATATTCGGTGAGTTTTTCCAAATTTTCAAGCTGGTCGGAAAAATAGTAAAATAAAAAAAATAATCTGAAACTTTGCAGGTTGATGCACAATAATAGTACAAAGAATCTTACAGCCCATAATTTCAAAACAATGAACAACGGGTATTTGGTGATTTTTTTCAAATTTTTTGGGATATTTAGTGAATTTTTTCAATTTTTCAAACTGGACGGGAAAATAGTAAAAATAAAAACAAAAAAAATCTGAAAATTCGTAGGTTTATGCGCAACAATAAGAAGAAAAATCATACAACCCAGAATTTCAAAACGATGAACAACGAATATGTGGTGAATTTTTTCAAATTTTCTGGAATATTTGGTGAGTTTTTTCAATTTTACAAACTGGCCGGAAAAATAGTAAAAAAAAAGTTGGAAGAATCTGAAAATTTATAGGTTGATGTACAACAATAAGGAAAACAATTATACGGCACCATAATTTCAAAACGATGAACAGTGGATATTTGGTGAATGTTTTCAATTTTTCTGGGATATTTGGTGATTTTTTTTAATTTTTCAAACTAGCCGGAAAAATAGTAAGAAAAATCGGAGAACTTTGAAAATTTGCAGATTGATGTACAAAAATAAGACGAACAATCATATATTACAGAATTGCAATATGATAAACAACAGATATTTGGTGATTTTTCTTCAATTTTTCAAACTGACCGGAAAAATAGTAAAAAATATTGGAAAATCTGAAAATCTGCAGGTTGATGCGTAACAATAAGACGAACAATCGTACATCCCATAACTTCTATACGATGAAACGGATATTTGGTGAATTTTTTCAATTTTTCAGGGATAAAAAACTAGAAAATAAATATTGAAAAACATTGTGATACTTTAACAATATTTTGTAATATTTTAGCAATATTTTGTGATACTTAAATATCTTGAGTATAAAATGTTACTTAACTATACTTTAATTTGAAGAAAAAAAGTTGTGATACTTTTACGATCTTTCGTGATACTTTAACTATATTTTGTGATACTTAAATATACTGAGTTAAAATATTGCTTAACTATGCTTTAAGTTGAAAGCAGGTCTAAAAAATTTATGATACTTTAACAATTTTTTGTAATACTAAAACATATCGAGTTAAAAACATATAGATGGAAAAATAAAAATCACATATTAACAATCCATGATACTTTAACTATGTTTTGTAAAACTTTATCAATATTTTGTGATACATTAACTACCTTATATAAAAAAGCATACTTATAAAATATGAATTAGAAAATTGTGAATTGTAATACTTTAACAATATTTTGTAATACTTTAAATATATTTTGTGATACTTAAATACATATAATAAAATAATAATTAATAGCATCATGTGATATTTTAACTATATTTTGTGATACTCTAATAACATTTTGTAATACTATAATTACATTTTGTGATACTTAAACATTTTGAGTTATAAATTTTCTTAAGTATGCTTTAATTTAAAAGCAGGTATAAAAAATTGTGATACTTTAACAATACTTTTTTTTGATACTTTAACAATCTCTTGTGATACTAAAATATATCGAGTTAAAAAATATATAGATGGAAAAATAGAAATCACATATTAACAATCAACGATACTTGAACTATGTTTTGTAGAACTTTACCAATATTTTGTGATACATTAACTACCTTATATAAAAAAGCATAATGGTATTTTAACAATCTAATTAATTTTAAAGTATCACAAATTCAACTAAAAGTATTAAAAATTTCAAGCAAAAGTTAAACATATTATATTTGCACTTTTATTGAAAATAATGTAAAATACAAATTTACACTTGAAGAAAATCTTTTGTGATACTTTTACTAAGATTTGTGATACTTTAAACTGATATTGTGATACTTTTTTTGAAAGTATTATAATTTACAAATAAGAAGATTTTAACGAGACATGTGATAGGTTAAGCCATTCTTGTATAACATACTTAATATAGAATTATAATATGCAGTATTTGTATATAAGAATTGTGATACTTTTAACTCAATTTGTGATACTTTTACATAAACTATAATATGTAATAATTATACCTAAAGCATCTAATATCTAATTTCTATCATTACATGTTATCACAAAATAAAATATGAAAGTGCTTGGTTTAAGAGACTACTTGTGACACTTTAACTATAATTTGAAACATTTTAACTATCTTTTGTTATATTTAAACATTTTGAATTAAAAATATTATTTAACTATACTTTAATTTAAAAATCGGTATAGAATTTTGTGATACTTTCACAATCTTTTGTGATGACTTTAACAATATTTTGTGATACTTAAATATCATGAGTTAAAAATGTTATTAACTATTCTTTAGTTTAAAAATAGATATAAAAAAATTATGATACTTTAACTATACTTTGTTATACTTTAATAATCTCCTGTGATACTTTAACTATATTAGAGAATTATTACAAATGAAGAAGTTATATAAAAAAGGGACTGAGCCAACATTACGTTAATCAGACAAAAACGATAAAATGAATATGATAACTTAGCCAACTCGTTCGATTAACCCCTGCAACTACAACCCTCACAACCGCACTAACACCACTACATTTCCTGTAATTTAGTGCTTCTGCCACTATAAAAGAAAAGACTCGAAAGATGAAAGATGGCTCAATTAGTATATCTTATGATTATGTTAAGTGCTGCCCATTAATTCAATCCAGCATTGGACCATCAATAAGCATCCACACAGAACCTAATTCATTCCCAAATAAAAAAACAAAGAATAGAATAAACTTTAAAGCCTCATAATTGCAGAATAATCAGCAGGGCCCTCTTGCGAAGGTCATTCAGTCCCGAAAGATGGTGTAATTATTCAAGATTTCCTCACAGGCTATATCAAAAAATAAATAACTCATTAGATTTTTAAAAAAATGAAATTGTATTTCTCATGGCAAGTCCCAAGAGATAATAGAAGAAAATCCGCTAAACAAGGCGATAGGATATGAGGACACCCTTCAATTCGAAAATAAATCTCAACGAAGAAGGAGGCTTTTTCTGGCGATGATATTCACGCTGAGTTATAGAATATTAATAAAAAGCTCGTCCAATGTTGAATGAATTATCGCGTAAAACAAATAAAAATTCAGAAATGAATGGAATACAAATTTGATTGAAGAATAAAAAATCTGATACTTTGTCTGTGATTCGGCATCGGCAGACTGCTCAAGAACCCTAATTCTTCTAACTTTGACATCTGGTGAGGATAAAAATTGCGAAGAGAAAATTTACAGATTTACATTTCCCGGTAATCTTGTAAGGCACGGTGTGCGGCTTCCCGATCTTGTTCCCCCATGTTTCACCCAGAAAAATTGACTACACCTGAATCCGAACTTTTGCCTTGTGTAAGCCTGACCTGCACCAAAAAACACGTAAGAAAAGGACCACCGGAGGTTTTTCCGGTGGAAACCTCTCCGATGCTTAAGTCAAATAAGCGTTATGGAGTGTTTCAGTGCACAAGGAAAAGAATGCACGAAAATGACATACCTCTCCCAGCTTTGAAGCTGGGGTATTTATAGTTTTCCTCAGTGGAGACCCCATCCGGGATCTCGGAAACACTGGCCGCGAATGAAGGGCCGTTGCACAACTAATTCTGACAGGTGGTCCCACTTGTTCCCTTTAGGAGGTCAGGATACCAGCCATGTCTTGATCTTGCTCTCTCCAGGATATCTCATGGGTCAGGATATCAGACCTGCCCTGATCCTATTCTCAGGATTATTTCATAGAGAATCCACACCAGGTCGGGATAATTCCTGAGCTATGATGATCCCTTTTTCGATCTCTGACCTTTTCCCGAGAAGACAAAATCAGGCCTTCCTAAGGGCTGGTCTGGTCAAGCCTCCTGTCTTTTCCTTAGTAATCTTAATTCAGATCTACCCCTATCCAGGTCTGGCTAGGCCAGATCAACTCCTCCCTCCGAAATAGTTGGAGCCGTCTGTGGGAACTCATTCAAAGCTAGGACGTGGGTAACACATGGATTCAACAGGGCTCCGACAAAATCTGGTGGTGGAGTTGGGTGGTACACCTAGCTCTGCCGCACCGTGGGGTATGCCAAAGCCCACGGGAACATCGAAGACGGAGCCAGTAGAGACAAGGCCACCAGCAGCAGCCGTGACAAGCGTCACTCAACCTCCTGGTGGATCTACACAAGATGATGGTGGACCGATGAATGATGCCTTTCTCCGGCAATTGTCGGATCTTATTGGTAAAGTTGCAGAATTCTTGACGCCCTTGTCTAAAGCGCCCCCGTCCCAGGCTGTCGTGCCACCGGAGACAGAGCCACCACACGCCCAGCGCATGGCCCGGACTCCTCTCAAGAAAGAGGATGAGAATCTTTCCGCTTCCGAAAGCGAAACTTCGAGCCAAACCAACCCGGACCTCACTGAGCATATGCAAAATCTGCAGAAAGAAATCAGGGAATTCAAGAGAAAAATAGCAGGTACAAGGACGGCGTCGGCACGGAGAGGCACACCATTCACTGAGGAGTTCATGCGTGATGATGTACCAGCCTCTTACAAATCCCTTGGCTTTGAGTACAACGGGACGATAGACCCGTGGGATCACCTAAGCCGGTTTGAAATCGCAGCAGCTGTGCACAAATTCTCAGATGCCGTCATGTGCCGGGTCTTCCCAATGACCTTCACTAAATCAGCCCAGCTCTAGTTTAGACAGTTGCCGCCGCGTTCTATCAACAACTTTGTTGAATTCAGCTCGACATTTCTGCATCAGTTTACCAGCTGCAGGAAATATCAGAAAATATCGCTGGAGTTGTTCAGTCTGAAGCAAAAGGAGAATGAAAGTCTGCGTGCTTATATCAATCGATTTACGAATGCAAAGCTGGAAGTGCCAATAGCATCGGGAGAGCTCCTGGTTAACGCGTTAGCACAGGGGCTCAGGAGAGGAGAATTTTTTCAATCGCTAGTTGTGAAGCCAGCACTGAAATTCGGAGAGCTATTAGAGCAAGCAGGGAAGTACATTCACCTGGAGGAAGCCTTAAAATCAAGGAAGAAGGTTAGAAGAAACGAGATCAGTATGATAAAGAAGAGAGATTGTCAATAAAGATACTTAGGCCAGACCTTGCAGGTGGACGACCTCGCTTCGATAAATATACACCTTTGGTGACCCCTCAGGGAGATATCTTGCAGGCAATTGAGAGGCATCCCAATCTCAAGTGGCCCAAATCTTACTCTCAGAAACCGAAGAAGGAAAGGTCTGACCGATTTTGTAGGTATCATAATGAGTATGGACATGATACGGATCAGTGCACTCATCTGAAGGATGAGCTTGAGAGAATAGTGCAGGCTGGGCATCTCAAGGAGTATGTACAAACGAGAAGATAAGAGTCCAGGTCTAACTCTCATAGACGTGATAGGCCTCAAGGGAACAAGCATGAGCAAGACAGTGGATGAAATGGTGGAAGACGGAGTAACCAGGACAAGGTCATACGAGGAAACCCAGATGATCACGGGCGGCGAGTGGGATGAGCACTCTAAACAAACTCATCATAGCTATGTCCGAGCTGCAAAAGACCTGGTCCGAAAAGCGAGCGAGGTGGGACAGATAGCACCTAGTCAAAGTATATTTTTCGGCTCTGAAGACGAGAATGGCATCTTGGCTCCTCATAAGGATGCCCTGGTTATAACAGCCACTATTGCAAATTACAACATCAATTGAGTATTTGTTGACACAGGATGCTTAGCTGACATCCTTTTCTATGATAGTTATCGGCAGCTAAAACCGGATGTGGAATTGGAAGAAGTGACAACTTCCTTGGTAGGATTAGCAGGGGGAGCTTTGAAACCTTTGGGGGCAGTTAGGCTTTTAGTAACATTGGGGGAAGACCCATACAGAATTACTAAGATAGTACGATTCTTAGTGTTAGATGCACCATCTTCGTAAAATGTTATTCTAGGACGGCCATCCCTGAGCCAGTTCCAAGCGGTGATCTCGGTATACCATATGAAGATGAAGTTTCTAGCCCAGGATGGAACAAGCGAGGTTAGAGGAGACTAGTATGCGTCCCAGCAAACGTATGTCGAGTGCATCCGACGCAATGAAGAGGAAAGACAAAGCAAGAGAGCTCAAGTGGATAAAGGGGTGCCAGAGCTCGCTCAATGAGAAGAAGGTCTGATGATGGTAGAAATGGTTCCAGGGGATGATAGTAGAGTGGTGCGAGTGGGAATGACCTTGAGCCCGGAAATCTTTGTAGACCTGGTCCAAATTGATATTTGTATAATGCTGACGTCTTTGCCTGGTCTCCAGAGGACCTATTGAGAATAGACCCAGCAGTCGTCCAGCACCACCTCAACATCAGCCCTGGAGAGAAGCCTGTGAAGCAGCGAAAGCGTAACTTTCATCAAGAGAAGGAGGCAATCATTGAAGCTGAGGTTGAGAAATTGCTGAAAGACAAGCACATTCAGGAAATACAATTTTCTGAATGGCTTTTTAATGCGGTATTGGTCCCCAAGACTCAAGACGATTGGCGCATGTGTATAGATTTCCGTGATCTCAACCTTGCTTGCCTTAAGGACCACTACCCTCTGCCAAAGATAGATCAGCTAGTCGACTCCACGTCGAGCTGTGAGCTATTAAGCATGATGGACCCCTGACAGGGCTATCATCAGATCAGGCTGGTAGAATAGGATTGGAAGAGGGTTAGTTTTATAACCCCGAAAGGAACATACTGTACGTGGTCATGCCATTTGGGCTCGAAAATGCAGGTTCCACGTATCAACGATTGGTCGATAAGATGTTCAAAGCTCAGCTGGGAAGAAACATAGAGGCCTACGTTGATGATATTCTAGTCAAGAGCTTGAAGGCGGCCTCGCATGTGGATGACCTAAAGGAGACCTTCGACACTTTGAAAAGATACATGATGAAGCTCAATCCCAAGAAGTGTGTATTCAGGATTAGAGCTGGTAAATTCCTGGGCTACCTGGTCACAAGGAGGGGAATCGAGGCCAACCCAGAAAAAGTTAGGGCTATCATGGACATGCAAGCTCCAAGGAACGTGAAAGAGATGCAGTGCCTGGCAAGCCAAATCAATGCTTTGAGTAGATTTGTCTCACGCTCAGCGGAGAAAAGCTTACCCTTCTTCCAAGCCTTGCGCAAGAAAGCTCGGTTTCAATGGAGTGATGAGTGTGAAGAAGCGTTTAAAATGTTGAAAGAACACTTGGCTAGTATGTCGCTGCATACTAAGCAAATTCTGGTTGAGCCTTTGATCCTGTACTTGTCTGTCGGGCAACAGGCTGTCAGCTCAGTCTTGCTTCGAGAAGAGGGCAAAATACAAAAGCCAATGTATTATTGGAGCAAGGTATTGCATGATGCTGAAATTCGGTTGGTGGAAGTGGAGCAAGCGATGTTAGCCTTGTTGGCACAACGCGTAAATTACGGCCTTATTGCCTTTCACATGGCATCATTGTGCGAACCAACCTACCGTTAAAAGCCATCATGGATAAGCCAGAAGCATCAGGAAGGCTGGTCAAGTGGATAATTGAGCTTAGCGAGTTTGATATAACTTTCAAAGCCAAACAACCATTAAAGCTCAGGCATTGGTCGACTTCATGCAAGAAATGACCAGCTCTCCTGAGGAAGAGAAGGAATGGATGGTTTTTACGGATGTTAGGGAACCTGGGTTGTGGCGCAGGCATAGTACTAATCGATCCAATGAGTATATCTACCGAATACGCTGTGCGGATGAACTACACATCTATATATATATAAAAAGCCAAGTGTTTCTAAATATGTTTTTTAACATTTTCCCGCTCATTTCACTTACTATTTATTGTAATTCATATTTATTATTTATATAATTATTTATGTAAATATTATTTTGGATTATGATTTATGTGAAGAAAATATTAAATACGTAGAAGAGTTATGTATAATTATATATAAAATTTGAGAAAAACAAAAATAATATAAAAAAATGTGGATTAAACATAAAATATAAAAAAAATTAAAATAAATATATCAATAAATATAAATAATTAGTTAATAAGTTCAAAAAACACTAAAAATCAAAAACAAAACATAATTACAAATGCTGTAAAGTAAAATTAAAAATATTAATAAAATTATATAGAATAAAATATAAGAACTTATAATTAATTTACAAATATTATTTAATAAATATGGAACAAAACGGTAAATTCAATATTCGAGTAAAATTAAAGAGAAAAATCATAAATTAATTTAAATTAACTTATATATTTCATAATTAGATTCTATAAAACTATTAATAAAATATAAAAAGAAAAAAAATCGAGAAAAATAAAAAATAAAATTGAAAAGTAATAATATAAATTAAAAAATTATTTTATATATATAAGAAATATGAAAAATAAAATATAAATATAAAATATATAATTCATAAATAAACCTAAATATTTTTATAAATCTGCAAAACATAGAAAAGTAAAATCAAATTATAAATATGTCAAATGATATCAAATAAATTTATGTTTATTATAAATAAAATATAATAAATTATAATTAAATTAAAAATATTTATTTATAGATACAAAAAATGAAAAAATAATCAAAAAGTTGATAATATTATAAATTTAAAAATGAATTCATAGCTACAAAAAAAATACATTAAAGTATAGGAAAATATTAACTAAGTATATAAAAAAAATTAGAAGAAATATAAAATAATATAAACAAGATTGAACAAAAAATGAATAAAAAAATGATAATTTGATTAAAATTTTATTTAATAAGTTTATTAAAGAAGAAAAAAAGATATCATAAGTACAACCAAAAAAATTCATGCAACAAAGACAAATATATATATATATATATATATACACACACACACACACATAAATATATATGTATGTATCATCGTTAACAAGAACTTGTCTTTTTTTTTCATAATTTTATTTTTTGACCAAACCAAGCGATATGAGGATAAACATAATAGAGTCATACCTTTCAATTTTCTATACGTGACTCGGCTAAAAGCCAGATGACCCAAACATTGACCCAGAACGTGTCACAAACTTGACAATAACACTTTTTTTTCCTAAAAAATAAAAAATTATATTATGAACATAAGTGAAATGTAAATAACATTATATAATTATTTGATTAAAATTTGACATCAATAATATACGTTGGTATAACAAGAAAAATGATTATATAATCGCATAATATAAAGAATTCAATACATTGTTTAAAAGTTTTAACTAAATAATTATTTATGAACATTTGTATATTTATAGTTTTTAACTAATTAATATGAATTTATGAATTAACATTAGAAATCCACACATAAATGATTTATTACTCTTGGTTTTATAATTACTTTCGTATAAATTTTATATATACATATATATATATTCTAATTTATTTATCAGGTTTATTAACTGACTCGATGACTTGATGTTTAACTCGATTTCTCGATGGATATCACGAGTCAATTACCGGGKTGATTTTAGAAATATTAACTATAATAAAATAGAATACAAAGGRCCTCACTTAAATTTGTAATTCGATGCCTCATTTATTTGGTATTTATTTMTTCATTTTTGTAGTATTTTATATATTTTTACAATATTCATATATTTTTTATTTTCTAGACTTAGAAGATAAATTTTTATAACATAAATTTAATTAAGTATATTACTTTCTATTTTGAAATATCTTAAGATTTAATTTATTATTTATAACTTCTTGATCTTTGTTATTACTTTATTATCAATTTTCAAGAGATAAGAAACTATTTAGAATTAATTTTTATATATTTATTTAATTTACGTTATAACTATCGCCAATTTATTCTTTCAGAGTCTTTAAAATAAATATTTAGAAATMAATTATAATCTTATTATAATTCTATCTTATTTAAAAATATTATCATATTTATTATATTATATTATAATATAATATTTCTATTTTTTATTTTATTTTATTTTAGAAATTATTAAGAATCATTTAGAATTAAAACATATATATCATATTTATTTAACTAAATTAATAATTTTTTTCTGATTTATTTTATTATTTATAGCATTTTAAGTTTGTTTTTGTTACTTTTAGAATTTTGTAAATGATTATTCAGGATTTAAATTATTTTTAATTTATTCTATAAAATTATTGTGAAATATAATTTATTTTATATTATTTATTCGTATTTTTTTATTTTTAAATTATTTGATAAGTATTTTCATATAAAATATTTTCTTATATTTAACATATTTCATATTTTTATGATTTATTTATTATTATTACATTTCTATGTTTTTCTTATTATTAAATAATTATTTAGTATTTATAATATTTTAATCCAATTTGATAATATTTTAGGATTTATTTTATATTATTTATAATATATATGGGTTTTGTGATGTTTTTTAATTTTAATTTAATTAATATATATTTATAATAATTTAAATAAAGTTTTTTTAATCTATTTAGTTGATTTTATAATTTTCAAATTTATATTACCAGTATTACATTTTTAGTGGTTAAAGGTTAATTTGGTAATTGTATAATTATGTTGATATATAGGTGGCGGCGACGCTAATGGCAAAGTTGGAGAGGTGGTTAAGGGTTCGAGAAAATGATGTATTTAGTGTTTGGGAGAGGGGGTTAATTTTGGTATTTTTGTTATTTTTATTATTGGGGTGAACTCATAATTAGATAGGGTGCGTATATCCGCCCCCAAAACAAATGAAATGTAAATAACTCCACATTATATATTATGAAACAACTTTTTACAGACTACATTATAAGTCTAATTATAGTTTAACTTGTTA
>BMAC01000107.1:1306199-1316584 GCA_014905375.1 Phtheirospermum japonicum
GTCGAACATGAAGAAGAAAAAAGGGTGATGTGTGGTGAAAGGTAAGTGACAGATTGGGGCGGTAAGGGTAAGAAACAAATGCAAAATAGGGGTGTTCGTTTCTGATTTCTCGAACAGAACTCATGTATTCGAACTTTTTGATCGAACAATACAACGTTGTTCGATTTTTTTTTCAAACAACCATTTCTTAGTTTAAAAGGGGCGTTCATGTCAATTTTTTGAACATATATTTTGTGTACAAATCAATTTTTAAACATGTGTTTTGTATTCGAATCGATTTTTTAATGTATTTTGTATTAGAAAAATTTGGTTCGAACGACATTTTTTCAAGGCATTTCTTTTTCTTTTTTCTTTAAATTCTTCAATGGCAAGGCTGCCATGGCGGCGGCGGCATCGTATTTCCGTGCACAAGGTTTTTTTTTATATTCTTCAATAGCCGGCGGCCATGGCGGTGGCAGCGATGATGGGCGACTGGAGTGGTGGTGGAGAGTTGAAGGAGATGAAGTATTTGGCAATGTCGAGTTTAAGGGTAATATTGATATTTTTGTGATAACATTTTTTAGTGGGGTGAACTAATATAAAACGAGGTACGTATATCCGCGCCCTTTATTTCTAAATTTGCATATATCGACCAATAACCGTAACTTGACTATCTTAAGTTATTATATTATATCAATAAATTAATAATAACACACTTACGTTGAATAAATTACACCATTTATTTAAATTCGCTCCGTGCATCGCACGGGTTAAGAACTAGTTGTTTAATAACGCGGCTGAGTATGAAGCTCTTTTAAGGGGGGTCAAATGGCAAAGGTTTTGGGGAAAGAACAGATATGCGCAAAAGTTGACTCACAGCTTGCCTTTAGACAAATAAATGGAGACTTTGAGACAAGAGATTAACACATGCAAAAATACTTAGCTCAGTTTAAGGAATTAGCTAAGGACATGAGAACTTTGACTGTCCTCCAAATCCCTAGAGAGGAGAACACAAGAGCAGATTACCTAGCCAAGGTCGTTAGTTCAATCGTCGATTATAGGGAAAGAGTAATCACTCTATTGATGGCAGACCGGGAATTCGGGGGAGAGCAAGTGTGTCCTGTGAATGAGAGAGATGACTGGCGATCTCCCATCAGTGATTATCTGGAAAAAGGAGAACTCCCGGAAGACAAGAGAGAATGAGTGAAGGTGAGAACCAGGTCCGCCCAATTTTGTTTAATTAAGGGGACGTTATTTTAGAGGGGATTTGGGCATCCTCTATATGGTGCCTAAGCCTAGAAGAGGGCACCCATGTCCTCAATGAAATCCATGAGGGGTGTTATGGCAATCACATGGAAGCAAGGGCCTTGGTCAACAAAATAATGCGAGCTGGTTATTTTTGGCCATTGCTGTGGAAAGAGGCTGGGGACTATGTTAAGCGATGTGAAAAATGCCAAAACATGTCCCCCTTAACTCACCAACCAGCGGAGGAGCTCATGACAATGAGCTCTCCCTGCCCCTTTGCAAAATGGAAGATAGACCTGGTCGGACCATTCCCAATGGCCCTAGCCCAGAAGTGACTCTTATTTGTGGCTATCGATTACTTTAGCATGTGGGTTGAGGTGGAGGCCCTAGAAAAAGTTACAGAAGACGCGGTGATGGTCTTCATTTGGAAAAATATCGTATGCCGGTTTGGCATCCCCAGGGTAATGGTTTCGGATAATTGTACCCTGTTCATGGGAGCCAAAATTAAAGCTTGGTGCACGAAAATGAAAATTCAGCAACACTTCACATCTGTTTACCACCCACAATCTAACGGACAGGTTGAAGTAACCAACCGAATCCTTGTTCATGGGCTCAATGCACGATTATAAAGATCATGGGGTAAATGGGTGAAAGAGCTAAGTGCGATACTCTGGGCCTACCATACTAATCCTAGAGAAAGCACAGGTGAAACCCCCTTCATCTTGGTTTACGGCATGGACGCCGTTATCCCCGCAGAAATCAGCCTTGAAACCCACCCCATACAAAAATTCGATGAAAATCAAAACGAAGTACTACTAGATTTAATTGAAGAAAAAAGAGATCATGCAGCGGTCAAAATGGAGCATGTGAGAGGACGAATTCCGGCAGCTTATAACAAGACAGTCTGGAGGAAATATTTCCAGGTGGGAGATCTGGTATTGCGAAGCACTGATCTGGGAAAAACCAAGGGGAAGCTGGACGCTACCTGGAATGGACCGTTTCAAATTGGAGCTTACAAATTGGAGGAAATGGACGGGACTGAGATACCGCGCATATGGAATATTTCGAATTTACGTAAATTCTATGTGTAATATGATCTTACAAAGTTTATTTATAAAACGATTGTGCATGTTTATTCTTGTTTGCCAACTAGTGGGTTTCTCTAAAGCCAGAATTGGCTAAGGGCGGATGCCCATTCCTGACCTGATGGTCAGTTTAAGCCAGGATTGGCTAAGGGCGGATGCCCATTCCTGACCTGATTGTCAGATGAAGCCAGGATTGGCTAAGGGCGGATGCCCATTCCTGACCTGATTGTCAGTTTAAACAAGCATTGGCAAAGGGCGGATGCCCCATTTTCCTGACCTGATTGTTAGATGAAGCCAGAATTGGCTAAGGGCGGATGCCCATTCCTGACCTGATTGTCAGTATAAGCAAGGTTTAGCTAAGGGCGGATACTCCATTTTCCTGACCTGATTGTCAGGTGAGGCCAGGATTGGTTAAGGGCGGATGCCCATGCAAATTCCAGACCTAATTGTCAGTTTCAGTCAGGAATGGCTGAGGGCAGATACCCATGATAACGCTCGACTCGATCATCAGTTTTACGCCAGATTTGGACAAAGGCGGAAGCCCCAATTCTCTAGACCTGACGGTAAGATCAAAAGCCAGGATTGGCTAAATTTGAAAAGCCCTAATTTGCTTGTTTGATTAAACAGATAACAAAAATTAGCTGAAGATTGAAAAAAATTCTCGAAGAAAATACTCTTGCATTCATTACAAAAATTCCGGCAATACAATAGAAGAAATTTGCACACGCCTTCTATTAAAATTGGCTACAAACGCAGAAAATAAAATAGAAGAATAAAAATTTGAAAAGGGCTCAGAAACATTCAATCATGAGAGGCAGAAGTCCTCCGGCCAGAAGCAAGAACTCGGCGGACGCGCCACAGCTCACGCTCAGTCTCATGGTAGCATTGGTTATACTTGTTGGCCCGCTCAGAGATAGCATTAGCCTTGCCGTTGGCAACCATCAACCGGTTTACTGATTCTATCGAATCAGCCTTCTCCTCCCGGAGTTGACAATTCAGCTGACGGAGCACGGCCCACTCTCGCTTGTAGTGGCGCTTATTCTGCCTTTTCCTCTTCAAGAGCCGGCACATGTAGTTGATTTTCTCCCGGAGAGCGGACAGTTTGTCAGAGAGTTTGAATTTTTCAACAAACAGAGAGAGATTTTTTTGTTTCACAGTGTCAAGTTCTTTAAGCATGGAAGGAGAAGCCATTGTGGATATTGAAAAATAATAAATCATAAGTGCATGTATATAAAGAAGAAAGAGGCACGTGCCAAGGAATCAGAAGTACTAGGGTTTCCGGAATATCAGGAAACCCTAGAATCCTAAGAGTCATTAGAAGACAAACATTTATTATCATTTAAAGATTGTTCAGCGTAGAAATACAGAAGAACATAAAAGCAGACCAGCCACACAAGCAAAACAACAGGTCTGAACATAGAAAATAAAAGGATCTACTCCAGATCTATATCTCAGCATCCAGCTCTTAGGCAAGCTGCTCCACCGCCTCCTCTGCTAGGGCACCCGGTTAAGCTCCACCTGGCAGCTCACCCAGAACATCGAAGGTGGGGGAAGGAGAAGAGGCAGGAAGAGCTAAGGCGAGAGCTGGTCTGGTTGAGAATGCTCAGGTGCAGGAGAGTGGAAAAGGGTGAGGACATGCTCAGCAAACTCAGCTGCTCTGCTGGTATGCAGGCGCTCTCGCTCCTGAGAAAAAGTGAAAGAGGTGGGCTCGGGGGGAGTCTCTAGGGGCATCTCTCGATCAACAGGAACTCTGGGATGGCCTGAGGCCCACTTGGCTTGCTCATCCAGGGTAAAGTAATAGTAACCCATTGCCTCTAGAACGAGCAATGAGTAGATTGCCTTGGACCCCAAGAAAACTTTCTAGGCCTCCTTCCTAGCGAGCTGGACTAATTTTAAACCCCTCAGAGTTTAAAAATTCAGTCTACCATCCTTCTCTGGCTTTCGCCAGGGCTTCGTCAACTAGGTTCCTCGCCTCAGCCATAGCCTCATCCCGTGCTTCGGAACGAGCCATCTCCACCACCTTGGCCTGGTCCTTCTTCACCTTGGCAAGCTCATCCCTTAGCTTTTTTAGCTCAACCCCTCACTCCTTAGCTAGAGCACGAAAACGCTGCTCCTTCTCGCGCAGCTCCTTATTCTCCTTGATCACGTCAAACTGTATCATAGATCTTGCAGCTCGAGTGTCCAGGACCGCCCTCTTGGACTCAGCCTAATTATAAAAGGAGGGATTAATACACTAACGAGAGATAAAAAAAGGGAGAAGAAAGAGAATGAAGAATTTACCCGAGCCTCATCCTGGCACCACGACTCCAGAATCTCACGGTCACTCATCTTCTCCAAGACCTGCAATTCTACGGATGAACATTGCCCATGCACATGCCGAAGTGCCACATCTCCTGAGAAATTTAGAACTGCGGTATTTGATGGTTTGGTGCTGCGGGTGATCGGTGTCGTGATTGAGGGGGCGCGCCCACCCTGAGCTGTTCTGGGCCTCTTGGCCAAGGGAGTGTCATCCTCCTCAGATTCAGAAAAGGGCTCGCTGCCGCTGTAGGGCAAGGAGGCAACCAAGAAGGGCTGAAGCTCGGCACTCAAGGAAGATTGGAGCCCTGAACTCGGGGAGAGGAGGAGGAACCCACTCCCTGAGCCCCCGGTTCTGGGGCAGCTTCCGTCCATTGCTTGTAGGCCCAATCATTTGGCGCATCATACTTGCTAAAAAATAAAAAGGAGAATATGATAAGGGACTTATGAAAAATAAGTATAAAAGACAGACCAGGATAAAAGGGATTTTACCAATCTCTCGGGTCAAAGGACCTGTTTCTAGCAGCTCATTGAAAAAATCTAAAACGAAGGGAAGGAAGAGATGAGTTACGTGAAAAGGATTGTCGTTAAGGGTGGAAATGATTTTTTGTAGGCGGGGAGACCTGTCTATCGCGGACAGGTGACGATAAGAAGGCAACTTCTCGATAGTCTTGGCGACAAAACCTCAGTCTCCATCACAGTAGACAAAAAAAAATTTCTTCCTCCAGGCTTTGTTGGAGGAAGGAAGCCCGTACAAGAAATGAGCTTCAGGTCTGGCGTTGAGGTAGAAGCAGCCAAGGTAGGAGATCTTAGCTTGGTAGATCGGGTAGAAGGTATGAGCTGTAGGGTCCAGACCAACGTACCGCATGTCCAGGTTGTATCCTACTATAATTCTAAAGGAGTTGGGGGTAAATTGAAAAATAGAGATTTTGTACATTGTGGTGATTTCCAGCATCAGAGGGTTTACGGGAAGACGGAAACCCGCTTGAAATTGATTGGCGTAAAAGGTCAGGTGGCCTTCCGGCGCTTGACACGCCAGGATACCTAGCGGAGGGCTATAAGGATCAAATTGTTTAGGAAACTTATTTTATGGTGAATTTCCTCAATAGATCTATCACTGAGAATGGGGGTGATTTTTTGGATGATCGGGGCCAGGCGGAGGATATTTTAGTGAAGACGATGAGGAAGTGGCGGCCACCATCGCCGAAGGGGAAGATGGCGAAGATGAAGAGGCTAACGCCGCCACTGCCGGAGGGGAAGACGGCGAGGATGAGGAGACTAACGCCGCCGGAGAAGAAGAAGTAACAGGAGGAGCATCGGGAAGAGATGATGACTCTGACATTATGGAAAAATTAATAGGAGATCGAAAAAGTACCTGGTATTTGAGGATGGTCAGAAAAGTTGAGAGCTTGAATTCACTGGGTTGCTAGAGATAAAAACGGAGCCCTAGAGTATTTTGCAAAAGTGGAAACAAAAAAAGTGAAGAAGAGAGAGAACGCGGCGGGAATAAAAGTAAGGAGATAATTTCAAAAAACAGAAATCGAGGGAAAAGCTATATTTTATGGGATCCCTGCATTTAATGTAGGACAGATGAACAATACACTAGGTGGTGAGTTGGAGCGCCAACCGTTGTAGGGTAGGTCACATGCCGCTGACTTATCAGTGGTACAATACTTGGTAAGGCGTGCAGGTATGGTAACCATTTCGTGATATGGACCGGCACCACTAATGCCAATGATTAAGCCTGGTTGCCAGGTGGATTTGTAGGCATTCGTGCAGGTACGATAAATAGGACAGGTGTGTGGGACCTCATGTACCTCAAAAATCCTTGAAACTTTACCGATCTACCCCAATCATTTTGGGGGGAGGAGTTGATGTGGCCTAAATAACCAGACCTAGATAGGGGTAGATCTGAATTAAGATTACTAAGGAAAAGACAGGAGGCTTGACCAGACCATCCCTTGGAAAGTCCTGACTTGGTCTTCTCGGGAAAAGGTCAGAGATATCAAAAAAGGGATCATCATAGCTCAGGAGTTGTCCTGACCTGGTGTGGATTCTCTACGAAATAATCCTGAGAATAGGATCAGGGCAGGTCTGATATCCTGACCCATGAGATAACCTGGAGAGAGCAGGATCAAGACAGGGCTGGTATCCTGACCTCCTAAAAGGGAACAAGTGGGACCACTTGTCAGAATTAGTTGCGCAATGGCGATCCCAGATGGGGTCCCCACTGAGGAAAACTATAAATACCCCAGCCTCAAAGCTGGGAGAGGTATGTCATTTTCGTGCATTCTTTTCCCTGCGCACTAAAACACTCCATAACGCTTATCTGACTTAAGTATCGGAGAGGTTTCCACCGGAAAAACCTCTGGTGGACCTTTTCTGATGTGTTTTTGGGTGCAGGTCAGGCTTACACAACGCAAAAGTTCGGTTTCAGGTGTAGTCAAGTTTTCTAAGTGAAACACCCCAGTACCCTCTCCTCAACGGAATCACAAAAGCAGTGGCCACCTCCTTGGAGCACTTCACCCCCAATCCGACATGGCCGTTATTGACCCCGACAACCACAAACATCTTGAAATAGGTCCTCTGACCGGCACAGGTCTGCTTCTAGACTTGCATGATCTTCATCACCTTGTCCTTCAGTGAGGGACCCACCAGGATATCGATGATGTTCAAAAAATAGCACACTTAAATCATTTAAGCATGCACATACAAATAAAAACTCATACAAAAAACGAGGTATACACTGTGATGCCTGAGAATTAACAAATACAAAATAATCCATAATCTAAATAATAAGATCATCTTAATAAGAGAATAAAAATCTGATATGAGAATTAAAAACACATACAATAAGGCATATACATCGACCCAGATCTGAAAAACAAGCAACACACAAACCCTAGTTCGTATCCAAACATTAATGAACAAACAAACAAACAATGGCTAAAGGGAAACACACAGAACCTAAGAAATCAAAAAATATTTAAAGCATATTTGAAGTAAAAATCACAAAAAATGAAAAAGATGGGGAAGCCATAATTAAATCGAACGAGATTTGAAAGTTACCTTTACTCTTCAATTTGCACATTTGCCAATCAGATTTTGAAAAGTGTTGTCATCCACCGCCTACGTCGTTCAAAGCCATAGACCAGAGCTCTCGCGATTTCCTTTCCTCACGGAGCATTAGGGTGAATGAAGTTTCATAGAATGGGCGTATATCTCAATCCGATTGAAAAACTGAAGATGGATGTTTTTTTTAATTACTATTGATAAAACCAAAAAGATTGGTTACCAAGAATAAGGGGTACTAACCTCAAATCTGAGATCAGCGACCTGAAATAAACTCCAAATACGTCACAGCGACATGCCAAACTTTCAACAAACCTCCTAGCGACCTCGCCGGTCCTGCAAAATAGCACCTTCAGACGAGTCGGATGTCAGACCCGCGAAGGTCCTCCGATGCTTAAGTCAAAAGCAAGAAATAATCTCAAAAGCCCACAATCAAAATAATTAATAACGTTTAAATGATTATCACATATTTGTCCTTATTTTGATTAGCATTTTAGTTAGTTTTTCTTATTATTTTTGGTATAAGTTTGATAGTTTAAGCTTAATTCTGTATTTTTATACTTCTGGCTTATTTTACCATATTTTGATTGTTAATAATTAGAATAGGTGATTATTCGTTGTTTTTCATCTTACAGCTAAGTAACCGGATGAGTTCAACGCATAAAAAGATGAAGTTTGATGTTCGAGAGTCGAGAATGAGCTTTTCGGTGAAAGAGTAGCAGAAAGATCGAGAAGAAAAGGCTGCTGCGAAGTTGCGTCAGTCAACGCAGGGGTCGACACTACGTCGATGCAATTCTGCCCGCGTCGATCAACACTATGTCGACGCCAAGCCGACGTAACTCTCTGAAGCGTCGATACAAGGTGCGTTCGTCGATGTACAAGTCGACGTAACTTTCTGTAGCATCGATCCATGCCCGCATCGGTTGACGCCTCTGCCCAATCGACGCAAGCACACCGTTCTCATCGATGCCAAGCTTCTGTTCACGTCGGTCAACGCGCGGTCGACGCGATGGCCAAGAAACAGATTTTAGGGTTTCTTATGCTCCAAGCCAAGTGAAAATTATAAAAGCCCTTCTCCAAGTCCGTCCCAAACACACATGATACACCACTAAAACCCTACCTACATTCTTTCGGCTTTAAAACAACGCTCCGTTACATCCCACAACAACAAAAAAGATCGTTACCGGAGACTCAAGAGTCACGAGTTCCAAGCTCCAAACATTAGTTCGTGACCCGGTTTTTCGGCTAAGACCTACGGAATCTCTCCAGATTACCTGGAGAATTTACTGCAATTTCATAGTTTTAATAAGTATTCTAAACTCTTTATTTGCTTTCTTAAATCTGGAGAATTTACTACAATTTCTTAGTTTTAATAAGTATTCTAAACTCTTTATTTGTTTTCTTAGTTTAATTTATACAACTAAGTAGACATTTTTTTATTATTGTTCTTGAATCGTTTTATGCTTCAACCCTAGATACTAATGTTTTCCGGATTCATAATCTAAGTTTAATTGATATTTTGTTATTGTTCACGCTTAGATAATTAATTCCGTTTACATTACGCTTTAGATAATTGCTTTTCGATTATGCTAGTTAATCTTGTTTGAGCTCTTAGATTACTTTATCGGATTTACATGCTCTAGCTGCTGGATAGATTACATAGTTTTAATTAATTTTAATGCGTTTCAATTCCTTAGATAATCAAAATAATCAAATCTCCCCCCATTTGTATAAGTATTTCGTGTTACTTGTAATTGAACAAACTATTCGAGATTCCGGTTGTATGTGCCTCGAGAGACGACTCGAGTTAACTTTGCAACCCTACACGCGATCCTGTTCTCTTACGGGCAAGCTATTGAATTTCTGACAAATATTTATAAGTAGGCACACACAAAAACTTGAATCAAAAATTGGCGCTGTTTCCGGGGAACATAGCAAAGGTTTCAATAATATGTTTGTTCATTTTATTTCTAGCCGTTTATTAGTATAATTATTTTCTCTAGTCGATGCGTTTAATTTGCTATTGAGTGTATGCAAGGTCAAAGATCACTTAGGCCCGAACTTGCACCATTCATCGACAATATTCATCGTTCCAATCAAGCGAGACCTCCTCACATTTCCAAAAGAGAATCGTCTGCCACCGCTGATTTTGTTTGTGATTCGGTTCCTCAAATGATGTTGAGGATAAACAATCCTTTCCAAAACAACGAAAATGATCAACCACCAAGAAACCCACCTATACGACCAAGAAACGAATACGCGAGTGAACCTATTCACCCCAACGTACCGACACAACCTCGAGAGTATTGGAGAAATATTCAACGGAATATGATGGACCAGAATAAAGAGCGAGGTGGAGGAAATAGAAATCACCACCACCACGACCAAGATAACTATTCTGAAAGATATTACTGTTTTGCATGTAATTGTGGTGTTTGTCTAGTGTTTTTATTTAGGATTTTATGTTAATTTTAGTAGTTTTTTAGTCGAGTTTTGTTAGGTTTTCACTTTTTTTCTCATTTTGTTGTTCTTTTCGTGTTTCTTGTTGATTTTATACTCAAAATGGTTAAATGAGTTCAACTAATTTGTGGATAGGGGTTATTTGTGTTAGGTTTTGACAAGAAGGCAAAAAGAAGGTGAAAATTGGCCCTTGGCTCGATTTGGCTCGAGCCAAGGCGAGTCCCGCGCACAGCTGCTCGGCCGCTGCCG
>BMAC01000107.1:1321234-1350657 GCA_014905375.1 Phtheirospermum japonicum
TGCCCCCTTTCGAGGAGCCGATCCCTGTCGCTGAGGGGTTGTTCAATGACACCCTTCTCCGACAGCTGTTCGAGCTCATCGGAAAATCTTTGGAAATAGCCGTGGAGAAGAATTTTGCAGAGATGGCAATGCTGCCCTCCGGCGCAAGGCCAGAACGAACAGTCCCGGTGGTGGAGACAGAACCATCGTGTAATCAGCATATGGATCACACCCCTCACCGGCATGGGGATGACCACTTTTCCACCTCTGACAGCGAAGCATCTAGCCAGACTAACCCAGATCTGGCTGAGCAAATGCAGAGTTTTCAAAAAGAGGTGCCGAAATTCAAGAGAAAACTAACGAAAACTAGTGCAGTGCCGGCACGGCGGGGTACTCCATTCACAGAGGAGGTCATGCGTGACGACGTGCCGGCTTCATATCGCTCCCTAGGCTTCGAGTATAATGGATACACGGATCCGTGGGACCATCTCAGTCGCTTCGAGATCGCGGCAGCTCTGCACAAATTTTCGGACGTTGTTATGTGTCGGGTCTTCCCAATGACTTTTACCAAGTCAGCACAGCTCTTGTTTAGCCAGTTGCCACCTCGTTCTATTAGTAATTTTGATGAGTTCAGTTCGGCCGTCCTGCACCAGTTTACAAGCTGCAGGAAGTACGAGAAGATGCCTCTAGAACTGTTTATCCTTAGGCATAAGGAAGGGGAGAATCTGCGCGCCTATATTAATCGTTTCACTAATGCTAAGCTGGAGGTACCTTCCACGTCGGAAGAACTATTGGTGAATGCTCTGGCGCAGGGTCTGAGGAGAGGTGAATCTTTCCAATCATTGGTTGTCAAACTAGCCCTGAAGTTTGGAGAGCTCCTGGAACGAGCTGAGAAGTATATTCACCTAGAAGAGGCTTTGAAGATCAAGGATGAGGGAGAAAAGAAGAGAGAAAGATATGATCGTGAAGAAAGGGGAGCTGTAAAAAAGACAAGGCCAGACCTGTCTGGAGGGAAACCTCGCTTTGATAGATATACCCCTTTGGCAACTCCGCAGGGTGAGATTCTGTAGGCAATCGAGAAGCACCCAGACCTGAAGTGGCCCAAGACCTACTCGTAGAGGCCCAGGAAGGAAAGGTCTGACCGCTTCTGCCGCTTTCATAACGAGTATGGGCATGATACCGATCAGTGCACCCATCTGAAAGATGAGTTGGAAAAGATGGTCCAGGCAGGGCACCTGAAGGAGTACGTCCGCATGATGAGAGAAGAGGCCAGATCTGGCAATAAGAGTTATGACCGGTCTCAGCAGGGCCAGAGAGATCAGGATAGAGGTCGCTCTGACGGGAGGCGAGCTGATCAAACCCAGGTCATTCATGGAGAAATCCAGATGATTTTCGGAGGAGAGTTGGAAGAGCACTCTAAACGGGCGCAGCATAGTTACGTCAGAGCTGTGAAGGATTTACTCCGGAGATCACGAGATATGGGGCAAATGACCTCTACCCCTAACATCTGTTTTGGGTCAGAAGATGGTGATGGCATCTTGGCCCCTCACATGGATGCCTTGGTCATAACGGCGACCATTGCTAATTATAACGTGAGGCGAATTTTTGTGGATACTGGAATTTCTGCCGACATTTTGTTTTATGATTGCTTTCGACAACTAAAATTGGATGTAGAGTTGGAAGAGGTGACAACTTCCTTGGTGGGGTTTGCGGGGGGAGCCCTGAAACCCTTCGTCGCGGTGAGGCTCCTTGTGACGTTGGGATAAGAATCATACAGGGTAACCAGAACGGTGCGTTTCTTGGCTGTGGATGCCCCATCCTCTTATAATGTGATGCTTGGTTGACCGTCCTTAAGCTAGTTTCAGGCTGTCATATCGGTTTTTCACATGAAGATGAAGTTCCTGGCGGAGGATGGAACGGGAGAGGTCAGAGGTGACCAATATGCCTCACGACAAATATACGTTGAGTGCATTTAGAGGAATTCTGAGGAGGAAAGACAGAGCAAAAGGGCTAGGGTGGAGCAACCAAGAACAGATCTGGCTAGAAGAGAAGAAGGGCTGATGATGGTCGAAATAGTCCCAGGGGATGAAAGCCGGGTCCTTCGTATAAGAACGACTCTCAGCCCGGAAGTTTTGACAGTCCTGGTCGCGCTGCTGAGAGACAATTCTGATGTGTTTGCCTGGTGTCCTCAAGACCTTGTTAGGGATCGACCCAAAGGTGGCAGAGCATCACCTCAACATCAGCTCAGACGTGAAGCTAGTTGAGCAGAAGAAACGCAATTTTGGGCCTGAGAAGGAAGCCATCATTGAAGCCGAAGTGGAAAAGTTGTTAAGGGCCAATCATATCTAGGAGATACAATTTCCCGAGTGGCTCTCCAACGCTGTGCTGGTTCCCAAGACCCAGGATGACTGGCGTATGTGTATCGACTTCCTGGACCTCAATCGCGCTTGCCCGAAAGATCACTACCCCTTGCCGAGAATTGACCAGCTCGTTGATTCCATCTCTGGATGTGAGCTCCTGAGCATGATGGATGCCTCACAAGGCTATCACCAGATCAGATTGGCTGAAGAGGATTGGAAGCGTGTTAACTTTATAACCCCAAAGGGAACATATTGTTATGTGGTGATGCCGTTTGGGCTCAAGAACGTGGGAGCTACATACGAGAGGCTAGTGGATAAAATGTTTAAGGAGCAATTAGGGAGGAACATGGAGGTATATGTGGATGACATGTTAGTGAAGAGCATTAAAGCTACCTCGCATGTGGAAGACCTGAAAGAAACGTTTGCTACTTTGAGAAGGTATAAAATGAAGCTCAACCCCAAGAAGTGCATGTTTGGGGTGAGAGCTGGAAAATTTATGGGGTATATGGTGACAGAGAAGGGTATCGAGGCAAATCCTGAGAAGGTCAGAGCGATCATGGAAATGCAAGCGCCCAGAAACGTGAAAGAAATGCAATGCTTGGTGGGACGGATCAATGCCCTAAGTCGGTTCGTATCCAGATCTGCAGAGAAGAGCTTGCCATTCTTCCAGGCCTTGCGGAAGAAAGCGAAATTTCAATGGAGTGATGAGTGTGAAGAGGCATTTAGATTGTTGAAGGAGCACTTGGCTGGCATGACCTTGCTCACGAAACCCATTCAAGGAGAACCCCTAATCTTATATTTATTCGTGGGACAGCTGGCGGTCAGCACTGTCTTGATCAGGGAGGAAGGTAAAATACAGAGATCGGTCTACTTTTGGAGCAAGGTCTTTCATGTGGCGGAGGTAAGATATGTGGAGGTAGAGAGGGCGATGCTAGCTCTGGTTGGAACTGCTCGCAAGCTGAGGCCGTACTTTCTTTCCCATAACATAATTATGCGAACTAACCTTCCGTTGAAAGCCATAATGGACAAACCAGAAGCACCTGGATGGCTGGTCAAATGTATAATAGAGCTCAGCAAATTCGATGTTACATTCGAGGCCAGAACAGCAATCAAAGATCCGGCCTTGGCTGATTTTATGCAAGAAATGACTGGCCCTCCCGGTGAGCTGAAGGAATGGACAATTTTCACGGATGGCTCTGTTTGTAACCAGGGCTGTGGGGCTGGAATCATCTTGATAGACCCAGCAGGTGTGTCCACTGAGTTTGCTGTACGCTTGAATCATGCATTTTCCAATAATGCCACTGAGTACGAGGCCCTCTTAAGAGGAATCCAAATGGCGAAAGACCTGGGCGCAGAGCAGGTGTGTGCTAAGGTGGATTCCCAGTTGGTTTGCAAGCAAATAAGTGGTGAATTTGAAACCAGGGAAGAGAACATGCAAAAATATCTGGCTAAGTTCAGAGAACTTGTTAGGGATATGAAGAGCTGCACGATACTTCAGATTCCTCGGGAGGATAATAATAGAGCTGATTATCTAGCGAGGATAGCTAGCTCGGCCACAGTCTGTAAGGAAAGGACAATAACGTTGCTGAAAGCGGATACAGAGTTTGGCGCAGAGCAGATCTGTTCGGTAAATGAAGTTGACGATTGGCGCTCTCCTATCATGGCTTATTTAGGAAATGGAGAACTTCCGGAAGATAAAAGAGAAAGAGCTAAGGTGAAGGTCAGATCTGCTCGTTTTTGCTTGGTTAAAGGGGCTCTATTTCGGCGTGGGTTCGGAAGAACTTTGTTACATTGCTTGACCTTGAAGGAAGGCACCCATGTCCTCAGAGAAATCCATGAAGGCTGTTGTGGCAATAACATGGGGGCCCGGGCTCTAGCTAGCAAAGTATTGAGAGCTGATTACTTTTGGCCTTCGTTGAGGAGAGAAGCCGAGGTTTTCGTAAAAAAGTGTGAAAAATGTCAGAAGATGGCCCCTATGATTCACCAGCCAGCGGAAGAACTGTTGACAATGAGCTCCCCTTGCCCTTTCGCGAAATGGGGGATTGACCTGGTTGGTCCGTTCCCGATGGCCCCAGCCCAAAAAAGATTTTTAATTGTAGCCATAGACTATTTTAGCAAGTGGGTCGAGGCGAAAGCTCTGGAAAAGATAACGGAAGAGGCGGTGATGGGATTCATCTGGAAGAATATTGTCTGTCATTTTGGCGTGCCAAGGGCGATGATATCAGACAATGGTACCCAATTTATGGGAGCCAAAATCAAGGCTTGGTGTGCCAAGATGAAGATCCAACAACATTTCACGTCCGTGTACCATCCGCAAGCGAATGTTCAGGTCGAGGTGACTAACCGCATTCTTGTCCAAGGGCTTAAGTCACGATTGGAAATATCTTGGGGGAAATGGGTGGAAGAGCTGAGTGCGACACTCTGGGCGTATTGCACAAACCCTAAGGAGTGCACGGGCGAAACCCTCTTTAGCCTGGTATATGGCATGGATGCTGTGGTTCCTGCAGAAATCAGCTTGGAAACTCACCGAGTGCAGAATTATGATCAAACCCAGAATGAAGCACTGATCCAAGATGCTCTAGACTTAATTGAGGAGAAGAGAGACCAAGCAATGGTGAGGATGGAACATGTGCGAGGACGGATCAGAGCAGCCTACAATAAAGTAGTTCGGGAGAGACGATTCCAAGTGGGAGACCTGATTCTTAAAAGAGCCGATCTGGGATGGGCCAAAGGAAAGTTAGACGCTGTGTGGCAAGGACAGCTACGGGTCGCCAAGGTCTTGGCCGGAGGAGCTTATAAATTAAAAGAACTGGATGGGACTGAGATCCTTTGTGCTTGAAATATTACTAACTTACGGAAATTCTATACGTAGTTGTAATTTTTAATGTTTGTTTGCCTTTCTTGAATAAATTTGCAGGTTTATCCTCATTCACCAGATTAAAATACATGTTCATAATTAAAGCCAGGATTGGCCAAGGACGGATGTCCTCAATTTTACCTGACCTGATTGTCAGCTCAAGCCAGGATTGGCTAAGGACGGATGTCCTCAATTTTACCTGACCTGATTGTCAGCTCAAGCCAGAATTGGCTAAGGACGGATGTCCTCAATTTTACCTGACCTGATTGTCAGCTCAAGCCAAGATTGGCTAAGGACGGATGTCCTAGATTTTACCTGACCTGATTGTTAGCTCAAGCCAGGATTGGCTAAGGACGGATGTCATCGATTTTACCTGACCTGATTGTAAGCTCAAGCTAGGATTGGCTAAGGACGGATGTCTTTGATTTTACCTAACCTGATTGTCATCTCAAGCCAGGATTGACTAAGGACGGATGTCCACGATTTTCCCTGACCTAATTGTCAGTTTAGGCCAGTATTTGCTAGAGATGGTATCCTTGATCTTACCTGACCTGATCGGCAGTTGACGCTGGAATAGGCTAAGGGTGGACACCTTTGATTTCTTTTGCTCGAATATTTATTGAATATTTTAACTTACCTAAACAGGTTCCCTAGAAGGACCTTTATTAGTGCCTGACTCGTTTGTCAGCCTAAGATTTAAAGAAAATAGATCTGGAATGATTGGATCCCAGAACAGATTCAGCTAAATCCAGAGATTTAAGAAGATAAGCCTAGAAACACAAATCGCGCGTTGTTTGAGCAAGTAAGATCGATCAAAAGGACGGAATTTTGAAGAAAACTCAAGCATACTATAATATTCTGGTAAAAATGACAAACACACATGGAAATGCAGAAACCAAGAACATCACGGCCGAAAATGCAGAAATTCAAAACATACTTTCATTACATTGAAATTTTGGAAGATACAATAGCAGATTACACAAACCTAATAAGTATGGCAATTTTGATTAAAAAATTTCAAAAAAACAAGAAATTCATCTGGAAAGAGACCTCCAATCTGAGGCCAGAGCTTGGCGGACCCGCCAGAGCTCGCGCTCTGTTTCGTGCAGACGGCGGCGGTACTTGTCAGATTGCTCGACGAGCGCATGAGCTTTGCCGGCGGCGACAGTAAGATAATTCACTGACTTGATCAAGTCGGCCCTCTCTTCGTACATTTGGCGATTTATCTGGCGAAGCTCAGACCACTCTTTCTTGTAATGGCATTTTTTCTGCCTCTTCTTCTCCAGCAGGCGGTAGAGGTAGACAATTTTCTCCTTGAGCAAAGTTATTTGATCGGAGAGTTTAAATTTTTCAATGACCAAAGCAATGTTCTTTCTTTTCACAACGTCGATTTCTTGAAGAAGAGGAGAAGACGCCATTGTAAAATTTTGAGAAGATATGAGGAATACAGGCATGTATTTAAAGAGGGAAAAATCACGTGCTGGAGAACATAAAAGTATTAGGGTTTCCGGGAATCAAGGAAACCCTAGAATATAAAAGGTTGCTACAAAAATAAAAATATTTATTATTATTGAAAATTCATGATTATTTCAAGTACAGGCGATAAACATTTGAAAAACAGATCGGCCACACAGGCCACAGACTACAAATCTATTTTAAAAGAAAACAAAATTAAAGAAACAAAGCAGACAAGTCTTTTTGGGCGACATGAGCTCTACTCCAAGAATGGCCGGCCTCAGCTCTTCTTCACACCTGATCTGGAGCCTGGGAGGTCTCAGCAAAATCCTTTGCAAACTGCGTGGACTCTTGCAAGTCACCGAAGTTGGCGAAAGTTGGAGAGTTTGCTACAACCATCGCCAACGATTGCTCGGGGGGAGGAGAAGAGGTCGAGATGGAGGAGCAGAAAGTCTGGCGGATATGGTCGGTGAAGGCCAGATCATCCAGCAAATGCAGGCGGTCGTCCTCGGCGACATGAGTAAATGATGTGGGCTCGGATGCGCCCGTGATGGGTGCCTCTCGGTTAAATGGCAGAGAAGGATTCTCGGACACCCATTAGGCGTGAGCATCTACGCCGAGGAGGAAGAAGGCCTCAGCCTCGGGTATCAGCAGGTCGTACAATTCGACTGACCCGAGGAAGGCCTGGCGCGTGGTTGCTCGAGTAATCTGTTTAAGCGCAGGCCTTCCTCCGAGTTCAGGAATTCGAGCCTTCCCCTCACCTATCCTTCTGAGAGACCCTTAGCCTCTCCATCAACTTCGCCCTCAGCTCGGGCCACCCTGACTTTCTCCTTGAGCTCTTTCACCTCTTGCTCCAAGAGGACCATCCGAGCATGCTTTCTGGCATCAGACTCTTGCTACGCTGCCAAAACTGCCTTGGTCCCGGCAAGCTCTGCCTGGAGTAGATCCAGATCTCCGTTGAGGCCATGGTTCTTAGCTAGAAGCTCTTGCCTCTACTTCTTCAAGGTCTCAATCTCCCTCTTCAGGTCCGCCTGAAGCAGGGAACCACGATCTCGAGCTAAGAGATCAGCTCTGAGCACCACCGCCTAGAAAAAGAAAAAGGAAAAGTATAAACAAAAGTCTAGGAAGGTAAGAATCATAGAAAGAGATGGATATCTCACCTGAGCCTCCGCCTTGCAGTACGACTCCAGCAGCTCTGGGTCGGACATCTTCTTTACCATACGGCGATCAGCCGTAGGGGCCAGCCCCATCATGAACTGTCTGGCCACTTCGCCAGAGCAATCTAACACAGACCTGTTGAAGAAGGTCTGTTTTGGGTAGGGGGAACCTGGGGATCCACCTCGGGAACGCCCTCGGGCCCCTCCCTTCTCCTTTTCCTCCGTTGCAGCTGCTGCCCTTCCTCAGGATCCGATGGAGGTATCGCTGCTTGAGAGGGAGATGCCTGCTCGGGAGTAGCTCTTTTCATTTGCTCTGCGTCCCTTCTCACTGGGGCTGCTTGATTGTGCTCCTAGGGCTGACTGTGGGGAGCAGTTAGCAAGGCAACCTCTTCCAAAGTGGGAAAAGCTCTGGAGGATTCTCCCAGCGGGCTTCTCTGACCCCCTCCTGCTGCTTTCTTTGCCTTAGAGGCCAGACGTGCTTGTAGCATAGTTACTGAAATGAAGAATGGAATAGTAAAAAATAATAGTAATAACGAAAATAATACTGGAAAGAGAGAAAAATAGGTCATCTCAGGAATATACCGATTTGGGGTGGCAGAGGCCCATTCCCTTGCTATTTATTGAAAAAATTCAAGAGTTTAGGTTTGAGAAGCTTGGTTAGATTAAAAAGGATCTGGTTGAGGAGGGCAATTTTCTCACCCAAATTCGGTGGTCTATCACCTCGGGATAAACGCACTTGCGGGTGTAGGAAGTTGATAGGGGCGGTGGGAAAGCCCCAGTCACCTGAGCTCTGGACGAAGAAGAACTTCTTCTTCCAGGCCTTATGAGACGTGGGAAGACCTGTCAAAAAAATGATATCGGGTCGCCCCGATAGGTAGAAAAAGCCGGAAGAACTCTTTGCCTGGAACAAAGAGAAGAAAAGTTGGGCCGTAGGAACTATCCCGGAAAACTGGGCCTCCATGTGGAATCCGGCCATAACCCGAAAAGCGTTGGGTAAGAATTATTGTACCAGAATATGGTACAACTGGGAAATGGATAATATGAAAGGGTGAACGGCTAGGCTTAGTCCAGCTTGGAACTGGTCAACGTAGAAAGTAAGGTGACCGGAGGGAGGTGATGAGGCCCTCTCGTCGGGCGCTGGACTGGTAAAAATAAATTCGTCTGAAATGGGGAAGGTGGCACGAATATCCCTAGAGGTTTGATTGTTAACTATGGAGGAGATATTATTAGAGGGAGGAAAGGCGAGAACCGCCGGGGGTCTCTTTATAGGAGTCGTTGATGGCGAATCGGAGAAGGATAGATTTATGGAGGAAGTAGAGTTCACCGGGGCTTCCCATGAAGCCTTCTCAGAGGAACCAGAGTAGGAAGAGGAGACTGACATAATTAAAAGATTGTATAAAGAGTAGAGGGGGTACCTGGTTAGTGAGTACTCGGAGAAACTGGAGGAAGATAAACGGAATTGCGAAGGTCGCCGGGATACTGGAGAAAAAAAAAAGAGGGTTTGAAAAGTGAGAGGAGAAAGGGAATTTGGAGGGACAAAAAGGAAGTGGATAAATTTGAAAAATAGAAATCGAGGAGAGCGGGATTTAATGGGATCCCCGCATTTAATGCAAACAGTACTCTAGGTGCTGCGCTGGAGTACTAAGCGTCCTAGGTCAAATCACACGCCACCAACTTTCGGTTATAGAGAAGACGTGTGGAACTAAGGACCTTTTGGGAAGACGAGTCGACACCAATAATGACAATAATTAGGTCTGCGTGTGACAGGCTGATATCTCGGGATTCGTATCAGTACGAGAAGCACTAAAGGAAGTGGGACCGACCTATACTGAGATGGAAATAAATACTTTTACAGATCTACCCCCACTAATTGGGGGGAGGAGTTGATAGGGCAGGAGTGTCCCTGACCTGGTGCGGGTAGACCTGTTTTGGGCAGGACTAGGGCGACCAATGGTTCTGGTAGACCTTGACCAGACCTTTCTCTCCAGAAAAGTCTGGTTTGGTCTCCTCCTTGAGGGAAGTTGCGATGGACTTGTTCCCTGGTAAAGCCTTGGAGAATTATTAAAAGAGTAGTCCAGGATAGGCTGGAGCTCTAAACCTAATCCGGACTAAGTAGAAGGAAACAAGGTCAAGCTTGATCTTAGTGAAAGACCTGGTTGAGCCCTCTCAGCTGGTAGAGCTGATCAGCTCGGGCATCAGGATCATTGATAGGAAACGAGAACTAGGTCGTGACAGATCTGGTTCCTAGAACCCCGTTAGAGGAGACAAGTGGGACCACTTATCAGAATTGGTTGCTTAAACGGCCCTTGATTCGCGGCCTTGGTTCTCAGAGATCCTGGCTGGGGTCCCCACTAAGAGAAACTATAAATATCTCGGCCCCCAGGCTGAGAGAGGTATGTCATTCTTTGTGCATTCCTTCTTTGTTTGCTAAGAGAAACCTCATACGCTTTACTGACTTAATCATCGGAGAGGTTTCCACCGGAGAACCACCGGTGGTCCTTTCTAACGTGTTTCTGTGCGGAGGTCAAGAAGGTGTTCAAAGTTCTAGGCGTTGTTCTTGACGCTGGTCATATTTTGGGTTGAAAAAGGCGATTCGAGACAGCTCAACGAGTAGAATTAACCAAGGAGGTGAGTGCCATTTGCAAGGGTCCACTACCGAAAAAGGAGAGGGACCCGGGGAGTTTTTTCATAACTATAACTTTAAGAAATGGGCAAATGGCACCTGGGATGCTCGACCTTGGTGTAGGAATCAATTTGATGCCATACTCACTATATAAGGAGTTTGACATTGGAACAATGAAACTTACTACGATGCGACTAAAATTGGCAGATCAATCGATTGGACAACTACTGGAATAGTTGAAGATGTATTGGTCCTAGTCGGCGAGCTTGTAATTCAATTCTATTTTGTCATACTTGATGTCGGCGAATTTCCAAAAGAAGGCACTGAGCATACTATCTTTCTCGGCCTACCGTTCATCTCCAATTCTCATACGCTGATTGACCTGGACAAGGGGAGGATGACCGTATTCATTTTGGGTGAGACAGTCACATTTTTTCTTAAAGAGATCCACAACACTCCTTCTCCGTACATGCACGAAGATTTTTTGTTTATTGATCCTATTGCTTCTTGTATTCACGAGCTCAAAGGGAGTACTGTGCTAGATGAGTTATGTGTCGAGGATGACACAAAATTTTTAAACAAGGTGGAAGAGATGTTGGAAATAGACTTGAACGAAATCACTGAAGATTATGAAGAAGTTGAAGATTTTGATGAGGAGTTCTGCGAAATAGCTAACGCGCCCGAACGTGGTCCGAAAGTGGAGTTAAAACCACTGCCAAGCCATTTGAAGTATGTTTTCCTCGAGCCCAATGAAACGAAACCCGTCATCATATATTTAACATTGGCGGGGCACGGAGAAAAAGAATTAATTGCGGTGCTTAGTAACCACAAAGAGACAATAGGATGGAGCATCAGCGACATCAAAGGGATAAGCCCTGTTACTTGCATGCAATCAATCAAGCTAGAACCCGACGCCAGGCCTATTAGGGATAGTCAACGAAGACTGACGCCAACACTTTATGAGGTGGTCAAAAAGGAAATTTGTAAACTTAAAGACAAATGAATTATTTTCGCCATTTCTGACAGCAAATGGGTGAGCCCAACTCATGTGGTTCCGAAGAAAGGAGGCATCACCATCACCTTAAATGACAAGGGCGAGATAGTTCCAACCCGATTGACGACTGGATGGCGTATGTGTATCGATTATAAGAAGTTAAATGCAGCCACTCGTAAGGGTCACTTTCCTCTGCCGTTCATAGACTAACTTCTCGACAAGCTTGCTGGACACGAATTCTAATGCTTCTTGGATGGCCTTTCGGGCTATTACCAAGTAGACATCGCTCCGGAAGATCAAATCAATACAACGTTAACATGCCCTTTTGGAACGTTTACCTTTCGAAGAATGCCCTTCGGTTTGTGCAACGAACCAGCAACTTTTCAAAGGTGCATGCTCTCAATTTTTAGTGATTTTATTGATGATTTTCTTGAGGTATTCATGGATGATTTCTCGATTTTTGGGTCATCTTTTGAAAATTGTTTATCTAATTTGTCTAGAGTTTTAAAACGTTGCATTGAGAAGAATCTAACTTTGAGTTGGGAGGAATCCCATTTTATGGTAAAAAGTGGCACTGTATAAGGTCATGTTGTTTCTAAAAAGGGGTTGGAGGTTGATAAAGCAAAAATTTATGTGATTGAAACCCTCCCTCCCCCTCGAAATGTTAAGGGAATTAGGAGTTTTCTGGGTCATGCAGGTTATTATAGACGTTTTATCAACAAAATTTCAAAAATAAGTCATCCACTTTGCAAATTATTTACTTTGGACACTCCTTTCGTTTTTAATGTAGCATGCTTGAACGCATTTAATGAGCTAAAAGAGAGTCTTACTTCTGCCTCTGTATTTGTTGCACCCGATTTGGCTCTACCCTTCGAAATTATGTGCGATGCCTCTAATGAGGCAGTGGGGTCCATTTTTGGGGAACATGTGGATAAATTGCTTAGGGTTATTTATAATGCTAGTTATATGCTAAATGATGCCCAACGTAGTTACACCACGACAGAAAAAGAATTATTGGCAGTGGTGTTTTCACTTGATAAATTTAGATCATATATAGTTGGAGCCAAAGTAATTGTACACACGGATCATGTTGCATTGCGTCATTTATTTTCTAAACCCCAAAGTAAACCACGTCTTATTAGGTGGATTTTATTGCTACAAGAATTTGATGTGGAAATAAAAGATAGACGAGGTTGTGAAAATGTTGTAGCTGATCATTTGTCTAGAATGATAATTGAGGAGAACGAGGGCGAGAAATTTGTGATTAACGATCTATTCCCTTATGAGAATGTTTTTAATCTTGAGCAATTTGCTACTCCTTGGTATGCTGATATTATGAATTATCTTGCTTGCAAAATTATACTAAACCATTTATCCTACCAAGAACGGAAGAGATTTTTAAGTAAATGCAGGGATTACTTCTGGGATGACCCCTATGTGTTCAAACGCTGTAAGGATGGACTTAACAGAAGGTGCGTTCCAAACGATGAAATGGGGAGCATTCTGCAATTTTACCATGACCATGGAGGGCATTTTGAAGATCAAAAGATGTCATTTAAAGTGTTACAAACTGGATTCTATTGGCCAAGTTTATTCTCCGATGCTTTCGAGTATTACAAAACGTGCGGCAACTGCCAACGAACCGGAAACATAGGGAAGCGAGATGAAATGCCACAAGTATCTAATCAAGTGGTAGAAATCTTCGACGTATGGCGAATAGATTTTATGGGACCCTTTCCTAAAACCGGAGATTTCGAGTATATTCTGGTCGGTGTCAACTATGTATCCAAACTGGTGGACGCGATCCCCGCTCGAAGAGCTAATGTGGAAGTCGTTCTCAAATTCCTCCAAGAAAATATATTTAGTAGATTCGTAATGCCGAAATCAATTATAAGTGATGGAGGAAGCCATTTTTGCAATCGAGCGTTTGCAAAGCTGATGACGAAATATGGGGTCCGACACAAGGTAGCTACACCATACCACCCTCAAACGTCTGGGCAAGTCGAAACGATCAATCGTCAGTTGAAGGCTATCCTCGAGAAGACAATCAGACCAAGTCGGAAGGATTGGGCAGTTAAACTTGTCAACGCATTGTGGGCCTATCGAACAGCTTATAAGACAATGCTTGGTATGAGTCATTTTCGACTCGTCTATGGGAAGGCGTGTCATTTTCCCGTTGAGTTAGAGCACCAAGCTAGTTGGGCCATTCGCAAGTTAAACATGAACTACGAGGAGGCGGGCGAGTATAGGAAGCTGGAGTTGACTGAGCTTGAGGAAATAAGAAACGAGTCTTATGATGACGCATGGAGGGAAAAGAAGATGACGAAAACCCTCCACGATCGGAAACTCATTAACAAGCATTTGGAGGTAGGTAAGATTGCTCTAGTATAAAACTCGAGATTGAAACTTTTTCCAGAAAAATTAAAGTTAAGATGGAGTAACCCGTTTGTTATTAAAGAAATCAACGAGTTCGGAGCGGTTACCCTTTATGACGAAAAGCGAGACGTAACGTTTCAAGTTAACGGGCACCGAGTTAAGCTATATCGCGATGGAGAGGCGATTAGTCAAGATCATAAGAGGTTGAAGATAGTGGACCCGCCTCCAATTACAAATTAATCACGTGAATTCGCGTCGAGCAAGCGACATTAAAAGATGTGCTTCTTTGGAGGCAACCCAAGTTATTTTCTATCCCTTGTATTTCTTTTTAGTTATTTCTTTCGTTTTCTATTTTCGTTTGTTTTATGTGTATGAAACGGGATTTATTTTGTCAAGGAGACATCAATTCACTGAACGGAAAGCAGAGTGTCGACGCGGCGTCGATGCTGCCTGTGCGCGTGCGTCGACCGGTTGAGCGGAATTTTGAAATTTTGGGCTGCGATTTTTGGGTATTTTATTCCCAATAGGTAAGTGATTTTATGGTAATTTTTTGCACGAAATTTGGATGGTTTTGGAGTTTAGATCTATTATCTTTAGAGAGTTCTAAATAGAATATGAAACTTAATATCTCTTCCCTTATTTATAATTAGGGTAAATCCAGGACTCCTATTTTCAAGAGCTATTGATTCCTATATAAACCAACCCCCCTACACACTTTATTTAATTATTCTCTTGTGTTCTAAGCCTCCCCATACCAAATATATTCATTTTTTCCAAGACTTTCAACACCATGAGGCCAATTCCACAAGAAACCAACAACTATGAAAATTGGTGGATGTCAAGGAAGGAGCATGAAGAAGAATTGGACCAGCTGCAAGTTGAAATCGAAAAGATGAAAGATAGGGTTTGTGGCTGTTGAATGGACGAAGTCAATTACACCATCCAAATCGACGCATTGAAGGATCAATTGAGGAGATCGAAAGAAATAAACGAGGGGTTGAGGGACATGAACCTCCAACTAAGGGGCACCATCAGATATTTGAGGGGAATAAAGCGTGATCTCGAGCAAAGCAAGGAGAACCTTGAGGAGAGTGACATGTCCATAGACGAGCTTCACGACGAACTTCTCTTGGCTAGAGAGACAATTGCGAAACTATCCAAGCAAAACAATGAGATGTTGTGGGACAAAGCTGAGGTTGCAAGAGAGATCGCCTTTAGGGATAAGCGCCTCGAAGAGAAAAAAGCCGAAATAGACGCAATGGTGATACATGGGATGGGCCTCATGCGACAAAATTAAGACATCCATGAGTAGAAATTCACGCTCTTACGCCGAATTGAGGAGCTGGAGGCCCAAATCAAAAATCTAAACGAGGGGAATGCGGCACACGAATGGAACATACGGTACAGGAAGCAGTGTTTGGATGAAGCTAACAAGAAGATTGCCGCACTAGATAATCTGCACAATGGATCCCCTTAGATTCATAGGACGTTGCAACTAGCTATTTATTTAAGTTTTTCCATTATAGAGTCATGGGATCTTTCTCCTACTATATCCTGTTTATTTTATCGCAATTTTAGTTTTATCCAGTTGTCTACGTGTTTCGAATCAGCATTAATAAATTTTTTATTTTTCGCACGTCCGTTGTCTTTAATTATTTCATCAGTTATACCATGGACGTTTTTGATTTTCTTGTGAGATTGTGCAGTTTATCCTTGGTAAAAGATCATTTAGCGGTAAGGATAGCAGTTTGCTATCAAATCGACAATTTGACGTCGACATGCGCGTCGATCGACGCCACCCTCCCTCGGCATCGACGCGAGCCAAGACGAGCGTGGTGATCGACATCATCGATGATGCACAACGTCCGACGCATTCCAGCACTAATCGACAGTCGCCCCTGCTCTTTTAATAGAACAATGGCCTCTTGCTCCGCCATTTGCTGATGGGCCGTGGCAGTAATTTTCTGTGTTTTATTATTGCTGATGAACACTATATTTATTGTTTATTTTTATTCTACGTTTACTCATTATTTTTGGTTTTTCGACTATTTTGTTTCAAAGACAAATCCAATCACAAGCCTCTGGACAACGGGAAATTGCACGGCTTCAATTGGGTAAATTCAAACATTCAGGGACATTTTTCCTACTCCTATCCTCTTTTTTTGTTTTTCTTTATGTTTATGGCAATCGGGGGATTGCCGAGTTTTTAGGGAGGGGGATGGTTGAGTATGGTTGAGTATTATTGAAATTCATGTGCAATTTAAATTTTTTACGTGATTGATTGCTATTTCTGCGCTGAATTATGTTTGTATTGCATGCCTGTCAAAGTTAGCTAAGTATGATTTGAGGTTCTAGTCTTTTGAGCGTGCATAAGTGTATAAATTTTTCAAAATTATTATTTATATATTGTAAATGGTACTTGGACACAGCTGATTTTGCAAAAACCTAAAAAGCAGCGTCAATTGAAAACTTTTTCTTGCAAAAAGCCAGTGAGTAGCCTGAGTGATTATCATCATTGCATGTGCTTGAATAAGTTTCAGTCTTGATATCTCTTTGAATTCGCTGTGTGTAGTTGACTTTGAATATGACGTTAAGGCACATAAAAACCCTATTGCGGCCATATCCACATATTTGTAGCCACTATAAATTCTGAATGAGCCAATCATAGCCAAATAATCCATGCCTATAGCCATGTGTGTTTTGAGTCAACCCCTACAATCCATTAAAAGAGTGGGGTAGGAGTTCGCCATTTTTTTGGTTATTAGTGTTTTGGAATTTCATAGGGATTTATGAATCATTGTAATAAGGATCACCATCCTTCAAAGAAAAAACCAAAAAACAAAAATAAATAGAAGAAGACCCCATCAAAATAAATTTAAGGGGAATAATAAAAAAAAAGAAAAGGATGGTCGATCGAGTTATGAAATTGCTTATGTGTTTATAAAAGTTTGTGTTTTATTGATTATTCTCTGATGAGACTATGTTTAAAAGGCAATAGTTGAGTTTTAAGAAGAAGCATGTAATAAGCTTCAATTTTGATTAAGTGGTTGAGCTACAAGCCAGATTAGAGTTAAGAGTTGGGAAATAGCCTATGTTTAAAGGCTATGTTATGAGTGTTTAGTGAGGTTTTTGATTTTGAATGAGATGAAGCACATTTGCTTCGTGATTAGACTAGTTGAGTGAGTTATTGATCATGTTAGATCATGAGTTAGCCACATGACTTATATATTCAATACCCGTCCAATGAGCCTTACATTACAACCCGAAAAGACCTTTTCCGATTCTTAGTGCGATAGCACACTTAATTTGCGATTGAAAAGATATTGATTTTCAGTTCTTGTTTTTTTGCACATGTATTTGTATGATTTGAGTGTATACACGTCCCGTGCAGAAAATACTTGAGTGCTTTGAGCGTACACCCTATATATTACCCTTTTGTGAGGATGCATGAATTTGATTTTGAAAGCAACAAAGTAATAAGGGTGGAGTGTTTGAAGTTACGTTGCAAGTATTTATATTTTCAAAAATTATCTATGTAGCATCGCACGACTCACTGCTTGGACTGATTCTCATTCTTGCTATACTTTGAATTTATCGTTCGTTCAAGGACGAACAAACCAATAAGCGTGGGGTAGTTGATTAACACATATTTGTCCTTATTTTTTTAGCATTTTAGTTAGTTTTTCTTATTATTTTTGGTATAAGTTGATAGTTAAGCTTAATTCCGTATTTTTATACTTCAGGCTTATTTAACCATATTTTGATCGTTAATAATTAGAATAGGTGATTATTCATTGTTTTTCACCTTACAGCTAAGTAACCGGAAGAGTTCAACAAATAAAAAGATGAAGTTTGATGTTCGAGAGTCGAGAACGAGCTTTCCGGTGAAAGAGTAGAAGAATGATCGAGAAGATAAGGCTGCAATGAAGTTGCGTCGGTCGACGCAGGCGTCGATGCTACGTCGACGCAATTCTGCCCGCGTCGATCGAAACTAAGTCGACGCCAAGCCGACGTAACTCTCTGAAGCGTCGATCCAAGGTGCGTCCGTCGACGCACAAGTCGACGTAACTTTCTGTAGCATCGATCCATGCCCGCGTCGGTCGACGCCTCTGCCCAATCGAGGCAAGCACACCGGTCGCATCGATGCCGAGCTTTTGTTCGTGTCGGTCGATGCACGGTTGATGCGATGGCCCAGAAACGGATTTTAGGGTTTCTTATGCTCCAAGCCAAGGGAAAGCTATAAAAGCCCTTCTCCAAGTCCATCCCAAACACACATGATACACCACTACAACCCTACTTACATTCTTTCGGCTTGAAAATAATGCACCGTTACAACCCACAACAACATAGAAGATCGTAACCGGTGATTCAAGAGTCACGAGTTCCAGGCTCCAATCATTAGTTTGTGACCCAGTTTTTCGGCTAAGATCTACGCAATCTCTTCGGATTAACTGGAGAATTTACTGCAATTTCTTTGTTTCAATAAGTATTCTAAACTCTTTATTTGCTTTCTTTGTTTAATATATGCAAATAAGTAGACGTTTTTCGATTATTGTTCTTGAATCATTTTATGCTTCAACCCTAGATACTATTGTTTTTCGGATTCATAGACTTAGTTTAATTGATGTTTGGTTATTGTTCACGCTTAGATAATTAATTTCATTTACTTTACGCTTTAGATAATTTCTTTTCGATTATGTTAGTTAATCTTGTATGAGCTCTTAGATTAGTTTCTCGGATTTATATGCTCTAGCTGCTAGATAGATTACATAGTTTTAATTTATGTTAATGCGTTTCAATTCCTTAGATAATCAAAACAATCAAAATCTCCCCCCATTTGTATATGTATTTCATGTTACTTGTGATTGAACAAACTACTCGAGATTCTGATTGTATATTCCTCATGAGACGGCTCGAGTTAACTTTGTCAACCTACACATGATCCCTTTCTCTTGCGGGAAAGTTATTGAATTTCTGACAAATATTTATAAGTAGGTAATTATAGTAGATTTGTCCTTGTATTTATTAGCTTTTTAGTTCGTTAGTCTATTTACTTTAGGTATAAGTTGGATGATTTAAGCTTAATTCTGTATTTTTATATTTCCAACTTATTTTACCGTATTTTGATCATAATTGATGAGAACAGGTGATTATTTATTGTTTTTCACCTTACAGCTAAGTAACCGGAAGAGTTCAGCTCGTAAATAGATGAAGTTCGATGTTTAAAAGTGGAGAACGAGCTTTACGGTGAACAAGTAGCAGAAAAATCAAGAAAATACGACGTACTCTCAGTAGCTTCGATCGATGAGAGAGTCAAACCTACGTCAACGCGGACCCCTGCAGGCGACGGTCAATGCTCAGTCAACGCAAGATCGACGCAACTCTCTAAAGCATCGATCTAAGAGTCCATCTGTCTATGCCAAGTCGATGCAACTTGCAGTTGCGTAGATCCAAGACCGTGTCAGTCGACGCCACCACCCAGTCGACGAGAGCACATAGGCAGTGTTGACGCTGAGAGCCAGTTCGCGTCAGTCGACTCGACGTCGATGTGGCTGCCCAGAAATGCATTTTTAGGGTTTCTTGTGCACCAAAACATGCTATATCTATAAATACCCTTCATATTTCGGATTTTTGAGAGACACACGACATCCTAGGGTATTTGGGCTTAGAATAAACATATTTCCACATCTTATAACAAAATTTAAAGACCGAGATCAAGGATCGAAGAACAACGAGTCCAAGGCTTCGATTTCACTTTCGGGATTCAATCTTCGCCCAAGATCAACCTTCAACTCCAGAATAGCAGGAGATTTTCATTGCTTTTACTAGTTTCAATGAGTATTCTAAACTCTTAGTTAATTTCGTAGTTAATTGCTTAGTTAAATTCTTAGTTGATTCTAAAATTAGTTTAATTAGTTTAATTGTTTCATGCTTGGATATTTGATTTATCTAGTTTATTTATGCGATTTGATTTATGCTTAATTCTCCATTCTTAGATTCATATGATACAATTGCTTCATGGTAGTTTCTTATATTCATGCTTTTAGATTCATTGCTATTAATTCCTAGTTCATAAGTTCGAATAGTTTAATTCTTGCTCGTAGTTGATAATCTAGTTTAAGATAATTAGTTCAATTAGTTTTAAATTCAATATTGCTTTAGTTTTAATGATCAAATCAATTCTTAAAAAAAACCCAATGTACATGTATTTTATATTATTTATCTAATTGAGGAAAACGTCCAAGATACCGAACAATTGTCCTCGAGAGAATCGACTTGAGTCAAACTAACCACCCTACAAGTTCCTCGTACTCTTGCGAGAAAACTTACGTGTTGTTAAATTAAATTTCTTAAAAAGGGGTGCACAAAAGTTTGGATCAAAAATTTGGCGCCGTTGCCGTGGACAAGTAGGATTCAAGGATGTTTTTCGTTTTATTTTTAGTCGTTATTTGTATAATTGCACTGGGTTTGGATTTCTGCCATTTGGTACGTTGATTTGTTGTCGAGTTTATGAAAGTTAGACGATCACTTCAATGTGATCTTGCACCATTTTTTGACGACATCCAACGTGCGAATCCAGCAAGACCAAGACCCATTTCCATTCCCAAAAGCATTTCTTCGATAGCTACTAATATCGTGTGCGACAAAATTCCCGAAAATATGGATAGAAGAACGAATCATGAGGACGATCACTATGAGTTGTTGGATGCATTAAACAATGAGTTACCTTAACAACCTCCACGAAGACGTGGGGGAGAGTATGGAAGCGAACCGCGATACTTTGGAGGTCACAATCAACCACCAAACAATCGGGCCCCGCTACAACTAAGACAAGGAAATAGAGGAAGGAACACTCAACATGACGAGGAAGTGTATGAAGATTATCCTGACAGACCAATCCCTCGACGATAGTTTGTAGATGAATGGTTCGATGACCAAGATTACGAAGGAGATTATAAGGCTGCCTATCATCGAGAGAGAGCACCGAGACATCCCCGAGCACCTCGACAACGAGATTTAGCACGCCCGAAGGTTGCGTCTTATGGGTCTATTATTGTTCTTGGACCGACTGTAAGGGAAGTAGAGATTAAACCGCATCAACATAATTTACTTCCGACTTTTCACAGAAATGCCCATGAAGACCCTTTAGCGTTTTTAAACTACTTTATCGATGAAGTGGGCAGATTTGTGGGTAATGGCCTTAACCGGGAGGAGATGCAAATGATTTTATTCCCCTATAGCATGAAAGACAAGGCGAAGACACGGTTACTATCCTTAGAACTAAGATCATTAACTAATTGGGAGATGATAAGCGAGAAGTTCCTCAATCAATACTATTCAGCACAAAACATGGGGCATCTTCGGAGGCAGATTGCTAACTTCGAACAAGTGGAAGGAGAATTATTTCATGAAACATGGGAGCATTACAAAACACTTTTACAAGCATGCCCCCATCATAGCTACTCCCCCGAGATAATTAATCAGTTTTTCTTTGATGGTTTGTCGCCCATGGGGAAAAGTCAATTTGAAAGAGAATTAGGAGGAGATTTCGGAGATTTAACGGCCCGCGAGGCACAAGGATTATTAGAGAAACAGAGCGAAAAATCTAGACAAATCGAATCTCGGCCTCGTAAATTAGATGATGGCAAACTAGTCTAAGCAATGTGCGAGGAGATATTTCATGTGACATTGGAAGCTTGGAAGGCCGAGCGAGCAAGCAAGGCCTCTTCAAGGAAGATTGTTGTGACGTGTCACCAATGCGGATCCCCCAAACATTTAGCCGATATATGCCCATTCAACAATGAACAAAGAGGGGACGTCAATGCCATCCAGTATAATTCGAACCAACAACATTCAGGGCAGAGACTACCATTTACGCAAGCACCACTACCACCGCCCCCGAATAATTCCCATGTGCAAGGGAAAACGCCTACTACAGTTCAGTTAACTGATCAACTTTTAGTCTGGCAGCAAAACTAAGTCGCTGAAACTATTCAGAACCGAGATGGCCTCACACATGTTCAGGAGGAAATGAAGGGAGTTCGAGGTGATATGAAAGAAGTTCGAGATGATATGAAAGAATTGAGAACGATGATGACTGAAATGGCCAAAAGAACTCTTGAATATTCATCAGGACTAAGAAGATTGGAGATGATGGTAGGACAATTGTCAACTGACATGGCATCATTAAAGGAGAAAAATACTTTTCCAAGCCAAACCGAACACGCCTCAGCTATTCATTTACTGAGAAGCGGAAAGGAGGTAGATAACGGCATAGAGCTAGAAAAGGAGAACGACAAGGAAGAAGCCAAAACCCAACCACAAGTAGATGTAGCCAAATCGGACGATCTAATGCATAAATCTATAAATCCAAATGTTTCAGGGCCGTTGAAGAGAAAGAATTCAACAGCAACTGAAGACCCCATCGATTCCTTAAATGCACCACCGAAGAAGTTGACTATTTATGATCATGTTTCCCAAGTCGCCTACGTCCGGCCAAGGAAAATGAAAAATTCATGGAGCTATACAATTTATTGAAGAATGTTAATATTAACCTCCCCCTACTAGAGGTGAAAAGACAATGCCAACGTTTGTGAAGTTTTTCAAGGAGCTATCATCAAGGGAAACGCGTTTGGCTACAAATCAACATGTAGCTTTGATAAGAGAAGTTAGTGATATATTTAAGAAACCATTGCCGCCCAAAGAGAAGGATCCCGGGAGTTTTTGCATAACTATTTCTCTCGGGAATGGACAAACGGCAAGGGGGATGCTTGATCTTAGCGTTAGCATAAATTTGATGCCCCACTCAATTTACAAGGAGTTTGACCTAGGAGCGCTGAAACCGACCACGATGAGGTTACAATTGGTAGATAGAATGATAAGGTTACCCTTGGGGATTGTGGAGGATGTTTTAGTAAAAGTAGACAAGCTAGTTGTGCCTGTGTATTTTGTCATTATGGACGTTGGTGACGTAAAATACGAGAATCGAGAACATACCATTTTGTTAGGACGTCCATTCATGTTTACAATGTTCACGGTGATCGACGTAAACAAAGGGAGGATGACTATGTCCGTGTTAGGCGAAACGGTGACGTTTTCACTTCAAGATATTCATAAGATTCCTGCACTATTTATAAAGGACAAATGTTCTACTATTGATTTAGTAGATTCTTGCGTTAATGAACTCCTGAGCATCGGCACGATCGAAGAGTTAGATAAAGAGGATGGCAAATAACACTTGAGCGGGGAGCATTTGATGGATTCTCTGGGAATTGAGCTATGTGATAATGTAGAGGCATTTGATGATGGATTGCCCATGAAGTCTGATGTGCCTAAGAACGAGCCAAAATTGGAGTTGAAACCACAACGAGATCGTTCGAAGTCTGATGTGCCTAAGAGACAAAGCCACCGCATAATCGTTCAAGAAGTGTTTCCATCGACCCCTACAAGAACTTTAAACGTACAAGGAACAAGGGAAAGGCATATAGTAAGGATTGGACGACGAAGAAGAAAAATTCGAACAAAGTTTTTGATAAAAAGTTAGAAGACATGAGGTTCAAAGTTGGTCAACTAGTACTATATGATTCCAATCGTAAGTTTGATCCAACCAATTTAAAATCGCATAGAGTGGACCGTTTTTAATAAAGGAGATTAATGAGTATGGAGTAGCCATTATTTTCGATGAGAGTACAAAGACGAGATTCCAAGTCCACAAGCATCGACTTCAACCTTATTATGAGAAATATAAGAAGAGTCGAGATAGAAGCAAGAAGGAGTTCGTGGACCCAACACAAGCTAGAGATTGATCACACAACCTACGTCGAGCATGTGACGTCAAATGTTGCGCTGCTTGGGAGGCAACCCAAGCGTTTGTTAGTTTTTGTTTTCTTTATTTTATTTTATTTTATTTTATTTTATTTTTGTCTTTTTATATTGTGTCAATTGTCGTGGTACGTTTATGTGTATGTTGATGTGCAGAAAATACGATAAATTGCTTTTTCTGGACAACTAACGGTTATATAGCGGTAACTCACTACCACAAGGCCTTATCGCTAGTTCCACTCAAAGCGTTAACAATGACAATCAACTAGTGAACCTACCGCTAGCAGCAACAATCAGGGATAACGATGAGCTTATCGCTAGTAGCGTCTGCCGTCTCATTTTCGTCGATCGAGGTCGCAAGCCGACCCAATTTAGCCACAATCTGGCAACCTTTTGATGAGCTGCAACCCAGTCATTTACGATGTTGAGCCGCAATCTGGACGTTTCAAATCCCAAAAGACGTGCCATCGGGCACTTGCGCGTTGCAATTGAACTCAATCGTTGTTTTGTTTATTATTATAGGTTTGTTCAAGTAAATCTAATCACGCAGTCTGAGACGAAGGATAATTGCACAAGCGTTTGTGGAGAGACTCGACTATCGCATTTTTCAGGGATGTTTTCTTATCTCCCTTGCTCTTATTTTCTATTATATTTATTATAATCAGGAGATTGCCAAGTTTTTAGAGAGTGGGGTGGTTGAGTATGATTTATATTTAAAGTGCAATTTAATGTCTTTGTTTTGAAATGCATATTTTTAACGTGAATGATCGCTATTTCCAACGCTGAATTGTGTTTGTATGGCTTGCCTGTCGAATTTAACTATGTTTTATTTGATGTTCTTGTCTTTGAGCGTGTATAAGTGCATAATTTTTCAAAATTATTATTTATATATTGTAAAACGGTAATTAGGACGCAATTGATTTCGCAAAACCTAAAAAGCACATCAATTCAAACTTTTTCATGCAAAAGCCAGTGAGTAGCCTGAGTGTTTATCATCATTGCATGTACTTGAATGAGTTTTGATTTGATATCTCTCTGAAACCACTATGTGTAGTTGACTTTGAAAATGATGTTAAGGCACAAATAAAACCCTATCCCGGCCATATCCATATATTTTTAACTACTATAAATTACGAATGAGCCAATCATAGCCAAATAACCCATGCTTATAGCCATGAGTGTTTTTGAGTCAACCCCTACAACCCATTAAAAGCGTGGGGTAGGAGTTAGTTAATTTTTATTGGTTATTAGGGTTTTGTAATTTTTATTAAGAATTTATGATTTTATGAATTTTTGTAATAAAAGACCACCATCAGAAAAAGAAAAAGAAATAGAAAAAGAAAAAGAAAAAAAAATGACCCCATAAAAATTAATAAAGGGAGAAATAAAAAAAAAGAAGGATGGGGAGTCCAAGTTGAATTATGTTAGTCATTGCCTACGGGCTAATAAAGGCTTGTTTATTATTTTTTATTTTATTATGAAGTCTAATGTTTAAGAGGCAAGAGTTATGAATAAAAGAAGAAGCATATCATAAGCTTCTAGATTGTTTAAGTGGTTCGAGCGACAAGTCGGTTCTAGAGTTGCGAGTTGAGGAATAGCCTATGTTTAAAGGCTACGTTATGAGAGTTAAGTAAGGTTTTTATTTTTGAGCGAGGTGAAGCAATTTTGCTTCGTGATTAGATTAGGTTGGTGAGTTATTGATCACGTTAGATCGTGAGTTAGCCACATGACTTATATATTCCATACCTGTCCAAATAGCCTTACATTATAACCCAAAAAGACCTTTTCCGATTCTTAGTTCGATAATACACATAATTTGCGATTGAAAAGAGATTGATCTTCCATGGTTGTTTATTGTACATGTATTTGTATGATTTGAGCGTATACACGTCCTATGCAGCGATGCTTGAGTGCTTTTGAGCGAACACCATATATATATTTCCCCTTTGAGAGCATGCATGAATTGTTTATGAAGCGACTATGTAATAAAGGTGTAGTGTTTGATGTTGCATGATTTGTACCTATATTTTAAAAATTAATTATGTAGCAAAGCACGACTCCTTGCTTGAACTTATTTTCATTCTTGTTATACTTTGAAAATATCCCTTGTTCGAGGACGAACAAACCAATTAAGCATGGGGTGGTTGATTAGTGTAGATTTGTCCTTATTTTTATTAGCTTTTTAGTTCGTTTTTCTATTTATTTTTGGTATAAGTTGGATGATTTAAGCTTAATTCTGTATTTTTATATTTCCAGCTTATTTTACCGTATTTTGATCATAATTGATGAGAACAGGTAATTATTTGTTGCTTTTCACCTTACACCTATGTAACCGGAAGAGTTCAGCATGTAGATGAATTCGATGTTCAAAAGTGGAGAATGAGCTTTCCGGTGAACAAGTAGCAGAAAAATCGAGAAAATGAGACGTAATCTCAGTAGCGTCGACCCTACGTCGATGCGGACCCCAGCACGCGATGGTCGATGCTCAGTCGACACAAGGACGATGAAACTCTCTGAAGCGTCGATGCAAGAGTCCGTCTGTTGACGCCAAGTTGACGCAATTTGCTGAAGCGTCGATCCAAGACCGTGTCAGTCGACACCCCCGCCCAATCAACGCGAGCACACAGGCAGCGTCATAGCCGAGAGCCAGTTTGCGTCAGTCGACGCGATGTCGACGTGGCTGCCCAGAAATGCATTTTTAGGGTTTCTTGTGCGCCAAGACATGTTATATCTATAAATACCCTTCATATTTTGGATTTTTGAGGGACACACGACATCCTAGGGTATTTGGGCTTAGAATAAACATATTTTCGCATCTTATAATGAGATTTGAAGACCGAGATCAAGGATCAAAGAACAACGAGTCTGAGGCTTCGATTTCACGTTCGGGATTCAATCTTCGCCCAAGATCAACATTCAACTCCGGAATAGCTGGAGATTTTCATTGCTTTTACTAGTTCCAATAAGTATTCTAAACTATTAGTTCATTTCGTAGTTAATTTTTAGTTAATTGCTTAGTTAAATTCTTAGTTAATTCTAGAATTAGTTTAATTAGTTTAATTGTTTCATGCTTGGATATTGGATTTATCTAGTTTATTTATGCGATTTGATTTATGCTTAATTCTCAGTTCTTAGATTCATATGATACAATTGCTTCATGGTAGTTTCTTATATTCATGCTTTTAGATTCTTTGCTATTAATTCCTAGTTCTTAAGTTCGAATAGTTTAATTTTGCTCGTAGTTGATAATCTATTTTAAAATAATTAGTTAAATTAGTTTTAAATTCAATACTACTTTAGTTTTAATGATCAAATCAATTCTTCAAAAAAAAACCCGATGTACATGTATTTTATATTATTTATCTAACTGAGAAAAACGTCCAAGATACCGAAAAGTTGTCCTCAATAGAATCGACTTGAGTCAAACTCACCACCCTAGAAGTTCGTCGTACTCTTGCGAGCAAACTTACGTGTTGTTATATTAAATTTCTTAAAAAGGGGTGCACAAAGTTTTGGATCAGTAGCAACACACAAACAGCTTGAATCAGTAAAATAAAGAGAGGTATGCACCCCTTTTATAGCGACAAGGGAAGTGTTCCCCAAGCCAGGGTTCCCTTCTCCCAACACAATTTCATAAATACCGGGACCGACTTAGAATTAGGATTTCTCCTGTATGCTAAGTTCCCATAATAAATAAATCTTTTACTGGAATTACCAGAATAGGACTGGGCCTGTTAATCTTTCTATATAGTCCGCCGGGACCCCATAAACCATCCATATAAGCCCACTTTGGGCCTAACATTTATAAAGCCCACAACCGAGCTCATCAACTAGCACCCAACACATAAAGCATAAGAGGTCGCGACCCTATATGAGAACTCATCCGCATATTCCAGGTTGCTACTCTATAAAAATAGCTCACTATTTAATAAAACCAGCTCGCTCACCTCCCAGAAGAAACACCCTTTCCAAGAGATGAGGTCACTTACCATAAATACCCTCATATAATACGTAGGGAGTTTTATTGCCGTATTAGCTAGTCCCCCATATTCTAGCTGATTGAGGTACGAAATCAGGTAGGTCATGTAAAATAGAAAAAAGACGATTTATTCTTAGTTAGACATTGAGTTCGAGAAATCCTTAAGATAACAATAAAACATACACATATAATAGATCACCCTTCCACCTTACCAAACCATATTTTAGAATCGCCCAACCAGGCATACCGAGCTGTAATATCAAACATCCCACGATAAATTACCACATACACCCGTGACCTCCAAAATATCAACTCGCTGAGCTCGCTTGTCATTTTAAGAAAAGATGAAACCTCAAAAGAGATGACCTACGAGTCCCCAGACTTTATATATGACAACCTGAAGCCATCCATCCTTCATTCCACAACCTAAAGTTGCCATTGGGCACAACAATCCAAGAAAACGTAATCACAAACAGCCCCAAAAAATCAAAACACGCCTCCCATCACATCCTTTTTAAGTTTCATTAAATGCAGCCTGACAGCTGTCGGGCACATGTCATTCCCTTAATTTCTCGTAATATAATAAACACCGTGGGCCCAAAACAAAAGGCCCAAAACATTCCTCAAAGAGACCCTACCAACTCCTGCTCCAATTTGTCCCATCAGTTTTTCCGCCGCCCAACACAAAAACCTCCATCTCTCATTTCTCACTTTACCCTAAACACTTCGCCATTATCGCTCTGCAACAAAGCTCGTATATCCTCAAAATTTTCAAAAAATATCATTAACTTCAAGACTTGTCGCCGACCTCTAGGATACTGAAAAATTGGTAAGTCTCCAATTTTCCCTTCTTTTATTAATTGATTTCCATTTACACAATTAATGCATCTGCTGAGTTGTTATGTTTATGCTGTCTCCCTCCCCCTATATGTTTTGATTTATGACGAAATTAGCATCACCCAATCCCAATTCCCAAAACTCAACCCTATCGCCCGATTCCAACCCTACAAAAAACCCTTATATCCTTAAGAGGAGAAGCAACCAACCCTCCTCCCCTGTCTCCGGCCCTGTGATGAACCAAAGGGTGATGTCACTCAGCCGGAGTTAGAATCCCAAACCAGGACTCCTACCAATGCTCCCATCCTCCCAGAACCAGAAACTTCTTCTCCCATCCCCTCAGCCCTCGAAAATATCCCAGAGGGCATCCCTTTACACAAACCTACTTTCCTATCTCCTTGCGAGCACTTTCTTGAAAACCCCGTGACTTTAGATCGCTCCCTAAAGGCCACTAACCTACCTTCTTCATCCCTCGGAACCAAGGAAATTAAGTACAATTACTTGTTGCTCCCCGATCCAAAAAAACTGGAAGAATTCCACCAAACCTTAACCTCCCGTAGACCGCTGACAAATGAGAAATTACACGCTAATTGACGGTTTAATTCTTGTGATTTTATGTGCTTAATATTATCGTATATGCTTATTTCTCGTATAATTGTTATTATGAGCAATCAAGCACCAATCGTATATTTCTTCTCTATTTTGCAGTGTTTGGTGCTATATTTATCGAAGGATGTCTCACAAGGAAGTAAAGAAATGAGGATTGACGAATCAAGGAGAGAAAAATCAAGAATGAGGATGATGCGTCGATGCCGAGGATAGACCGCATCAGTCGACGCGATGTGCGGTGTGACGCCGAGGGTTGGAATGCATCAATTGACGCCATGTCGACGCTCATGTTCTGAAGCGTCGATTGGAAGGGCGTCAGTCAACGCTATGTCGACGCTCATGTTCTGAAGCGTCGATTGGAAGGGCGTCAGTCGA
>BMAC01000107.1:1354053-1405784 GCA_014905375.1 Phtheirospermum japonicum
GGATGGAACTCCGGCGAGACAGAAACAAGAAACGTCAGGCGAAGCAGCTGTAACTCCGGAACAGCAGCGGCAGACGGCTCGTGGCGCGACGCGGTTGAAGCGCGATGATGCAACGGCCACGGCAGCAGCGGGAAGCGACGGCAGTAGTGCGGCGTCTACGGCGTATCGGTGTCACACACCGAATTTTCCGATCTTCTCGCGACGAAGCACTAGATACGTCGAGATTTCGAGAACAACGGAGAAAAAATGAGCACCGAACGATTCGGTGCGGCATCGGCCGGCGGCAAGCGATGGCGGCCGGAAGTGGACGGATGGGAGAGGCTTGGTGGCTAGGGTTTCTTGCCGAAAAGAAAATTCGTCTGATACCTCTAAGGGACGAGTTCATATAAGAACAATGTGTTGTTCGAATCACAATGTGTTGTGAACCCACGGCTAGCTTACACCTGAACCATTGAGGGTCACACCACGTGTTTCCTGATTATTGAAAACGATAGCTAGAAATTAATTGTTAATTTTAGCATAGTTAGATGTCAATATGATTGAATCTAAGGTTCGTAATTGTGATTATGAATTGAGAAAAATACGAAAAGGTTATTCTGGACGCGAAAATATAATTGTTATATTTTTCGGAATTATCGTTTACGAGAAATGATTTAATTCCAATGGGGTTTTCGATTTAAAATTGGGTCGGCCCAATAGGCCCTTTAAAGTAATTGGGCCGATGCTATTTTATTTTAATAGGCCAAGCTTTGTTTTATTTCTTAATTGGGCCATTCCAATTACAAGCCCATTTAGACTTGGGCTTATGAATTAAAAATAAAATGTTTTGGTTTTGGTTTTTAGAATTGGGCCAGCCATTGAATTGGGCTTGAGCCCTTTTAATAATAAAAAAAAAAACAAAAACAATGAAAAATAGAAGAAGGAAAAGGAGAAGGAGGATCAGACGTAATTTTTTTTTCGGCAAAAAGTTTTTGAAAAAGAACCCTAGCCACCAAGCCTCTCCCATCCGTCCACATCCTCCGGCCGCCGTCGCTTGCCGCCGGCTGACGCCGCACCGAATCGTTCGGTGCTCGATTTTCTCTGTCGTTCTCAAACTCTCGACGTATCTAGTGCTTCATCGCGAGAAGATCGGAAAATTCGGTGTGTGACACCTATTGCCGGAGACGAGCCACCCGCCGGATCGCAGTCGTCGGAGAGGTCACGTCACTGCCGCGTCGAGCCGCCTGTCGCTGCTGTGCCATCGTGAACGTCACAGCCGCCGCTCCCGAGTTCGCCGCCGCCGTGCCTTCGTGAACATCGCAGCCCGCATCACGCTGTTTTGTAATTGCTAGACTACCGATCGTCACGCCTTACGCCGCCGCTCTGAGCCGTAGACTGCTGCACCGGAGCACCGGCTTCACCGCTCTCCGACAGTGCCGGATTCACCGCTCCCCGATAGCGCCACTTCCCCCTGCTGTCGTCGCACCACTGCGCGCACCACTGCTATCGTCGCGAAACCCACAGCCGACAGCAGCCTGCCGATGTGCCGCATCGATTGCCACCGGACTGCTGCTGTGCTATTCCGAACCCCAACGTGCCCGCTCCGTCGCACTGCTGCTGCGCCGTCCCGACAGTGCTCGCCGTCGTGTCACCCCCCGGAGCTTCAGCCGCACGCTCCTCCGCCGTGAGGTATAATGGCTAGTCGTGTATATATATATGTATGATGCTGTTGTGTATTAATATATATATATGTTATATATATGCATGTTGTGTGTGTGTTTATAATCTGTATAACATATATATGTGTGTGTGCTAAGTGTGATATGTATATATATATATTAAAACTGCATGCATACTGTAATACATATATATATGATATATAAAGTGTTTGTGACATGCATATATGAATAGTATGTGTACTGTATGTGAGATTATTATTGCATGCAGTAATATATTATATATACATATATATTGTTATATGAGTATACAATATATAATTTTATATATATGATTAATATATTAATATATATATAATTATTATATGTATGTATAATATATTAAATATATATATATATATATTATTGTTATATATATATGATTTATAYAAACGAATCATGCTCGTTCGATTTTACGAAAATCGAATTGTTTCATTGAAAAGCAACTTAAAACATTGTTTGAATTAATTGGAATTAAAATGAGCCGTCGTCAATTGAATACGATTCAATTATTTAAAAAATTTTGTTTTTCGCTGCGCGACGGCACCATCAAATCCCAACAGGCTGCTCAAGCGGAACGAACGTTGAAGGAGTTGGCAAATCCCGACCTTCCTCAACAAACCTTATGCATTACCTTTCTAACGGTGAACAATGCTACATTCGAGTTACGATCCGGACTAATCCATCACCTACCTTCATTCCATGGACTCACTGGCGAGGATCCGCACAAACACTTGAAAGAGTTCCATGTCATATGCACAAGCATGAAACCCGCTGGAGTCACGGACGAGCATATCAAGTTAAGGGCATTCCCCTTTTCATTAAAAGACTTAGCCAAGGACTGGCTTTACTACCTACCTTCGGGATCCATCAATACGTGGGGGGCTATGGAGAAAACATTCTTGCAGAGGTACTTTCCCGCATCACGAGTGGCAAATCTTCGAAAGGATATTTTTGCGGCTAGGAAGATGCAAGGAGAAACATTGCACGAATACTGGGAACGATTCAAGAGGCTAGTTGCAAGTTTCCCTCAACACCAAATGGGCGAGCAACTTTTAATTCAGTATTTCTATGAGGGATTATGCCTTACTGATCGAAACATGATTGATGCCGCTAGTGGAGGCACCTTGATGGACAAGACACCGACAGCAGCAAAAGAACTAATATCGAACATGGCAGCCAACTCTCAACAATTCGGCAGTCGTGATTCTTCATTAAAATCGGTAAACGAGCTGGGTATTGATTTACTACAAACCCAATTAAGTGAGTTGAAAGCAATGATGAGTGCGGGAGGAGCTCCAAAGGTTCGACCATGCGGTTTTTGCGAAACATTGGAACACGTTACTGACGAATGCCCACATTTTTACTCAGCACGCGAGGCACATGTGAACGCCTTGGGAACCAGAAATGGGAAAGGGAGGAAGTACGACTCGTACCCCCACACCTTCAATCCAAGATGGGGCGACCACCCTGGTTTTAGATGGAGGGATCAGTAGGGAAATATACAGCAAGGAAATATACCTGCAAATCAAGATCAAGGTCCCTCCCAAGCTCAACAAAAGGGACAAAATTTCCCGAATCAATACAACAACCAACAGCGGAAAGAGAATGCATCCCCACATTTGGATGAAATGGTGAGATCATTAGTAACGAGCATAAAAGGCCTAGAGACCCAAATGAGTCAAATGGCGGAACTCATAGTCAAACTAGAAGCACGAGGCAGTGGTCGATTACCTCCTCAAACCGAGGTGAATCCGAGAAATGTGAGCGCTTTTACGATACGAAGTGGCAAGAAAGTGGAAGGGCCGGCCAATCCAATGCTAGAGATGGAAAATGAAGACAAAGTGGAGGAAGAAAACTCGGAGCCAAAACATGCTGAAAAGGGTAATCCTAAACTTTCTAATAAATTTAATAACCCCTTTGTTTCTCCTCCTAGGACCGAGCCACTTCCATTTCCATCAAGAATTAAGCGCCAAGCTAAGGAAGACACGGAGAGGCAAATACGAGACATTTTCAAAAAGGTGGAGATCACTATTCCACTAGCCGACGCGATCAAGCAAATTCCTCGTTACGCCAAGTTCCTCAAGAAATTATGTACTAACAAGAGAAGGTTAAAGGGGGATGAAAAGGTCCTAATGGAAGCGAACGTGTCGGCCGTATTCCAAAAGAGCTTGCCACAAAAGCGGAATGACCCGGGCATATTTTTCATTCCATGCACGATTGGAAACATGCTAGTCGAGAGAGCCATGCTAGATTTGGGGGCATCAATAAATGTTATGCCACGCACCATTTTCGATTATTTGAAGGTTAGACCATTAAAGAAAACAGGGGTAGTAATCCAACTTGCCGACCGAAGCACTGCCTACCCTGATGGTGTTGTTGAAGATGTCCTCGTAAAGGTGGATGAGTTGATTTTCCCAGCCGACTTCTATGTGTTGAGCATGAATGAGTCTGCATCAAAATCGCCACCTATCTTACTGGGGCGACCATTTTTGAACACTGCTTAAACGAAAATTGACGTTACTCAAGGCACTCTGACATAGGAATTTGACGCTCATATTTGTCAATTTAATATTTTTGATGCTATGAGATTTCCTGACTGTGATAACTCTGTTTTTGCACTTGATTGTTTTGACTCTCTAGCGCAGGAATTTCTCGAAATGCATAAACAAGATGAGCTCGAGACGACGATCACATGAAGTTTGGGGGAGGACTCATTGCTTTTGGGTAACCCTCCAACTGAGCTAACTGGGGAGGACGACGCACGAGAGATAATGTCGGCCTTGTGCGCACTTAACGCAAAACCGAGAGAAGAGGATGTGAATTTCATCAAACTTCCCAACTCGCATGAGAAAGCCATTCCATCCATATTCAAGGCACCGGAGCTCAAACTCAAGGCCCTACCGGAGCATTTAAAGTATATTTTATTGGGCGATAATGAAACAGTGCCTGTGATCATTTATTCTCGCTTAGACAACCTCCAAGTGGCATCACTGCAACAAGTACTCAAGGATAACAAGCAAGCAATAGTGTGGACCATAGCGGATTTGTGAGGGATAAGTCCTTCCATGTGTATGCACCAAATTTTACTCGAAGAGAATGCTGTACCGTCTAGGGAAACCCAAAGACGACTGAATCCACCAATGATAGAAGTGGTAAAGAAGGAGATTCTAAAATTGCTTGATGTTGGGGTGATTTACCCCTTCTGACAGTCGATGGGTGAGTCCGACTCAAGTCGTTCCAAAGAAGTCGGGTGTCACGGTGGTCGAGAATCAAGAAGGCGAACTGGTTCCGACAAGTATTCAAATGGGATGGGGTGTTTGTATTGACTATCGTAAGCTTAATTCCATGACTCGCAAGGACCATTTTCCTCTTCCATTTCTTGATCAAATGATTGAGAGGTTGACAGGCCATTCATACTACTGCTTTTTGGATGGCTACTCGGGATATTTCCAAATTCCTATAGCACCCGAGGATCAAGAGAAGACTACCTTCACATGTCCCTTAGGCACATTTGCCTATCACCGCATGCCGTTTGACTTTGTAATGCACCGGCCACATTCCAACGATTTATGGTAAGTATCTTTTCGGAATACGTTGGCGAGATTATAAAGGTCTTTATGGATGATTTTAGCGTTTATGGCAATTATTTTGAGGTATATCTTGAAAACTTATCTTTAATTTTGAAACGTTGTGTCGACACTAATCTTGTACTAAATTGGGGAAAATGTCATTTTATGGTAGAACAAGGTATAGTTTTAGGACACATTGTTTCGTTAAAAGGAACAGAAGTCGATAAATCTAAGATTGATACCATAGCTGCATTGCCTTACCCCGCCAATGTGCGGGAAGTTCGTTCTTTTCTTGGCCATGCAGGATTTTATAGAAGATTTATCAAGGACTTTTTGAAGATCGCATCGCCACTTTGTAGGCTCTTGCAAAAGGATGTGGAGTTTGAGATCAATAAAAAATGCAAGAAGGCCTTTGACACACCGAAGGAGCGACTGACCACTTCTCCAGTTATCCAAGCTCCGAGATGGGATCTACCCTTCGAGATAATGTGCGATGCAAGTGACTATGCTGTGGGAGCCGTGCTAGGACAGAGGGTGGACAAGGCAAACCCATGTGATCTATTATGCATCGAGGACCTTGAACCTCGCCCAAGAAAATTATACTACCACGGAGAAGGAGCTTCTATCTGTTATTTTTGCCCTTGAGAAGTTTCGTTCATACATCATTGGATCAAAGGTGGTGGTTTTTAGTGATCACGCGGCCCTACGACATCTACTTACAAAGAAGGAGACAAAGCCACGACTCATACGGGGGATTTTATTACTCCAAGAATTCGATTTTGAGATCAAGGACAAAAAGGGAGCCGAGAATACCGTGGCCGACCACCTTAGTAGATTAGTGCATGAGAGGGACGAGCTACAACTTGATGAGAGATTTCCAGATGAGCAACTACTTGCGGTTGAACACGTGGACCCTTGGTACGCTGACTTAGTAAATTTTCTAGTTGCTCGTGTGTTTCCAACAGGGCTGACGAAAGCAAGGAGGGACAAGCTAAGGATTGATGCGAAGTATTATGTGTGGGACGATCCATACCTTTGGAGGCATTGTGCTGATCAAGTCATTCGAAGATGCGTCCCCGAATCGGAGTTCCACGCTATTCTTTCATTTTGCCATTCTCATGCATGTGTAGGACATTTTGGATCAAAGAGAACTGCGCATAAGGTACTTGACAGTGGTTTTTATTGGCCATCCCTATTTCGAGATGCGTATGAATTTTGTAAGGCATGTGATAATTGTCAACGCACGGGGAACCTTTCACAGAGAAGTCAAATGCCCCAAGTACCCATAATGGTTTGTGAAATTTTTGATGTCTGGGGCATCGACTTTATGGGCCCCTTCCCGAATTCCTTCAAAAATATTTATATTTTGCTGGCGGTGGATTATGTCTCCAAGTGGGTGAAAGCGAAAACCACCTCAACTAATGACTCGAAGGTTGTTGCGCGTTTCATTAAATGTCGGATCTTCTCAAGGTTCGGGATCCCTCGAGCTATGATAAGCGATCGTGGCACCCACTTTTGCAACAAAACGGTGGAGGCATTGCTCCGAAAGTATGGTGTTTCTCATAGGCTTTCTACGGCCTATCATCCTGAAACAAATGGACAAGCCAAAACATCAAACCGAGAAATCAAGTCCATCTTGGAAAAGACCGTCAAAGCAAACCGTAAGGATTGGAGCATCAAGCTGAAGGATGCACTGTGGGCATATCGCACGGCATTTAAGACACCAATTGGGATGTCGCCTTATCGCCTCATTTTTGGGAAGCCATGTCACTTGCCGGTGGAGCTCCAACACAAGTCGTTTTGGGCCGTGCAGCAGTGCAACTTTGATTTTGATGGAGCCGGGGCGCTAAGGAAGTTGCAACTATGAGAATTAGAGGAAATCCGGAATGAAGCGTTTGAAAATTCGCTAATCTATAAAGTGAAGACGAAAGCATTTCATGACTTGAAGATTTCAAGGAAGGAATTCATAGTGGGCGAAAAAGTGCTACTTTTTCATTCTCGCCTTAAACTATTTCCCGGTAAGTTGCGTTCAAGGTGGGTTGGACAGTTTGTTGTCACCCACGTATTCCCGCATGGTGCGGTGGAGATTTTTAGCCCAAAAATGAACAAGACGTTCAAGGTGAATGGGCACCAACTCAAACCGTATTATGAAGGGTTTCGCTCTGTTCACGAGGAATGGATGGAGTTGGAAGCATCACCTATGACTTGATCAAGGAAATAAGTCGAGCCAACTAATTTAAACAAAATCGCTTGTTGGGAGGCGACCCAATATTTACTTGTTTTATTTTCTATTTTTCTTTTTTTATTTTTCTTGCAGCTTTGGAGGCGATGACTTGTTTTGGATGTGTGGGCCACTTTTCAAAGGACCGAGCATCATGATCAATAGGACCAAGACCCTCGACATTTCCCCGGGTGATTTCTTTTCCTACTCTTTCCTCATGACATTTGATTTCTTGTTCTTGTTTTGCATTCTCTTAAGGATAAGCAATGTTTAAGTTTGGGGGAGTGAGTTATTATATTAAGGAGTTTTGTACTAAAAATTTGATAAAATTTTGACAGTTTCTTGTGATAAACACCGGGGGATTAAAAGAAAATGATTAAGAGTACTTGCTTGAATTGCCTTGATGAACTACGTTTCGGTTAAAGTCTTTAGTCGTCATTTGATTTAGAGGTCAAAGGTACGCATGTTAGTGATTTTTGTGATTCATATGTGGGGCGTCAATTCTAGATTATTGCGTTATTGATATGTACGTGTGGTTGCCGTACTTAATATGAGTTTGTGTGGGGCCTTGAAGTTGGCGGTTGCGTTATGATATCTCTTTAGTAGAAACAGAAGTCAAATAAAGTTCGGTTGGGGGATACCGGCATGGTGAAAGTAAAAAATGGAAAAATAAAAAAGAATTGGGGTGCCAAAACAGCTTCCTATCCGTATTTATCAAGTGCATTCGCTTACAAATTCCAAAGAGCGAAGTCCAACGAAGATGCTAGTAGCTCAACAATTCATGCACGTGCTCAAAACGCACATCACACTATCAAATTCTCAAAACATGGCGGACGTGAACTCAACAAATCAAACACCCAATCAAGGCAATCCTCCTATCCAGCGCCTTATCATCATTATGAAGCCAAGGACGGTAGTGCGGAGCTGCGGGCCTCAATTGAAAAAATAAAAAAATAAATAAATGGGAGAGGAAGAGATATTTGATCAATTCCAAGGATGGATAGAGCCAAACCATTGAGTAGCGAGGGGGCACCATAGTGCATTGACGTGACGTGTATAAATACGGGTTGCCAAGCTACTGGGATCACCTAGGCTAATACATGAAACGTCTAAGATTCATAAAAATATAGTGGTGTTTAGAGTCCGAATAAATTCACTTGGGTAATTTGAGTGAGTTACTTATATTATGTTTGTCCTATGCTTTAATTCTTCATATTTCTTGAGGACAAGGAAGGTTTAAGTCTGGGGGATTCGACAAATGAGAAATTACACGCTAATTGACGGTTTAATTCCGGTGATTTTATGTGCTTAATATTATCATATATGCTTATTTCTCGTATAATTGTTATTATGAGAAATCAAACACCAATCGTATATTTCTTCTCTATTTTGCAGTATTTGGTGCTATATTTATCGAAGGATGTCTCACAAGGAAGTAGAGAAACGAGGATTGACGAATCGAGGAGAGAAAAATCAAGAATCAGGATGATGCGTCGATGACGCATCGATGCCGAGGATGGACCGTGTCAGTCGACGCGATGTGCGGTGTTATGCCGAGGGCTGGCTCGCGTCAATCGATGCCATGTCGACGCTCATGTTCTGAAGCATCGATTGGAAGGGCGTCAGTCGACGCTATGTCGACGCTCATGTTCTGAAGCGTCGATTGGAAGGGCGTCAGTCGACGCTATGTCGACGCTCATGTTCTGAAGCGTCGATTGGAAGGGCGTCAGTCGACGCTCATGTTCTGAAGCATCGATTGGAAGGGCGTCAGTCGACGCCCATACAGGACGACGCAGGCAGGTGATTCGCGTCGACGCCGAGGGATGGTTCGCGTCAGTCGACGCTCCGTCGATGCCGACTCGGCAGAATTATTTTAGGAAGAATCTTGGGCGGCAAGAAATAGGAATTCTATATAAACCCCAACCTTTTTTTCATCCCAGAGGCATAATACAACATATCCTAGGGTTCTAAGGAGGTCCAGAGAGGTTCCAACTCGTCCCAAGTCATCCACACTCAAGAGAACGTGAAGATTGAAGTTCCAAGACGCAAGATTCAAGTTCAACACATCATCTCTCCTATTTTATCAAGGATTATGTTTGTTTATCTGAACCATTTCTTTTATTTTCTTAACTCCATGAGTGAGTAAATTTATTATCTAGTTCTAGGGATGTTGAAACCCTCGTGAAACTATGTTTAATTGATTTATGCAATATTGTTGTTCGTTCATCATATGCGATTGTTTGTGTTGTTCTATTTTCAATTTATGATTGCTTAATTCTTAATTTGGCTTGATCACCTATATTAGGGATTGGTTATCCATTGCTAGAAATAGGATTGCTTCCCGTGTAATTGTCGTAATTACTATTTTTATGAAGTAACTAATGATTGTAAATCGTTAGGGACAACACAACATAGGTTGAATGAGCCGAGCTTATGCGTTTGTTGCCTAGATTAATCTATTTGCCTAATTATTAATGTTGTTGTTGGGTTGAACCGAGAGAGCTTATTCTAGGTTATTCAATAATTAGATTCAATTAAAGAGCTTATTTTAATTGAGTACACAGTAAGGGTAAATTCGAGTAGCAGAGCTCATTGCTACTTAGAGTTTTTAGTCGCATGTGATGAATGGATTATGATATTGTGGTTGGTTAAATGAGTGAATCGAGGGTGGAAACTGAACTAGAACTAGGCCTTTATTATTATGGAATTCTTCGTTAATTGTTTTCTTGCTAGTTTATTTTATTAGTTAAATTAATTCATAATTCCTTACCCCAATTATTTATTTAAATAAAATACGAATCATCACAATCTAACCACACTCCTCGTGGTTTCGACCCTTACTTATCGCTACTACTAGCTAGTAGAGAAAAGTTGAGGAAAAATAAATATTTAATTTGACGCTTAATGACGAGCGGTCAACCGCCCAAATGGTACTGCCGGAAATACTCCACTCAGACTCCCTGAAACCATCTCCCAACCATATAACCCTATTTGACGAGCTACTCAGGGTGGGGTTCAGATTCCCACCACATCAATTTTATATCGAAATCTCCCTCCTGTACAAAGTTCCACTTTTACGATTGATCCCCAATCACATGAGATATATGGCTGGCTATATCATACTGTGTAAATACTATAATACTCAGCTCGACCCCGGTTTTTTCCATTTTTGTTTCCAAATAAAATATCAGAGACATTCCTTTTACCTCTCTGCTCGCACTGGCAAAGCTCGCTTCTTAGTGAACCCCTCAAATAAGGTTCCTGAGTGGAAGATGAATTTCTTTTTTGTACACAACACTAAGGAATGGCCCTTCATAACTGAGCTGCTAGACCATGCCCCAAAATAATCCAATCCCCCCAGCCTTAAACATTTTCCCATGTTATACAAAAAATATTCTGACCAGCTTGCGGAAGGGAGTAAGCACCCGTTTGACGTGGTGCTACTTACCAGACGGTCTAAGGTCTTCAGATACGTGGGCATTGACTCTCGACCTATTAAACCGGATCTCACACTAACAAAATTAGAGTTTGGTAGGTCTCTTGTGTTATAAAATATTAAACCAATACCTAAACAATCACACTCCATGCTAACTCGCCACATCCTTATTTATAGATGCCTTTTTGCAATGCCTGCATCTCATCGAGAACGGTGGAAATCGTGGCACAGACCAAGCCACAACCTGAGGTCACCTCAGCACCTCACCCTTCTCTCCCCGACGTAGACAAGGTGTTGAACGAAGCATTCAGAGCGGAAACTGACCCATAGGTTGAAGACGAGCTGAAAGAAATGCAGCTAGTCAGAAAATATTCAAAAGGAAAGCGCCCAATTTGACCATCTGCTACTAGACCCAGCTCGCCTGCTCCAAAGCGTAGACGTCTTCGCAAGACCTTCGGCGGCTCTTCATCCATCTCTCCAAACATGGAGAAAGATTTGTCTAATTGTGAAGACGCATCTGCCATAAAGTCACTTCTTCAGGAACGCACCCTGACTCAGGTACATCCCAAATCTCAAGTTTCCTTTAAAAAATTTAACAGCTTTCAACCACTAATGCTCTCTTGTGTTGTAAACTCATAAAGCTAAACACCCTGTACTCCACGGTGTCTATCCAGCTCGCCGGCCGCGCCACAGATAATGACTTGCAGAAAATGTGCGAAGAGCTGAACACACAAACCGAGCAATAAACTAAACAACTCTGGCTAACACAAGGTGAGCTAGATCAGGCCCGCAAGCAGCTGAGCGCCAGTGAGGAGGAGAATGACATTCTAAAAAGCCAAGTAGCCAGCCTGAAGGATGAGATAGCCCGCATAACCAACGAGCTCAGGGTTCAGATTCAAAATATTGAGGAGAATGTGCAGATGAAGGAAGGGCAAATTCAGGCAGCTCGTGAATAATGCATCACATAAGGTCGCCGAACATTCTTAATAAGTGATGTAGGCGAGAAGTTCATGAGTGCCTACCGAGAAGAACTGATCAAGGCTTTCAGGAAATCAACTCTGTATCTCGGCAAAATGACTGTGGGAAGCAGGGGATGGGTCCACAAAGTTGTAGGGATAATCAAGGAACAGCTCACAGCTATGAATGTCCCCAATAACCAAGACATGGAAGCCATCGTCGACCAGATGACTCCCTTCAGCACCTTGAAGGGCGACATGAGGCAGCCTCTTGATGAAAAGTAGTGGTTATCATGCCAGGGCCGAGCTGTATTGTCTGCCAGCCTAACTACTGAACTGGAGACACCCCTGGAGGACTTCGTTCCCGCTCCTAGGCCGATTACAACTTAATGGCTTGTTGTTCTCTCCATTTCCAAAACTTGTATTTATGATCGCGGCATGTATGAACAACTTTCATTTGAACACATTTATTTTCTATTATGGCTCGTCAACTCAAACCATCTATAACCTGCAATTGAAACCATATAAAAGACAAACCAAGATCCATATAGTAATACCACACAGGTCGCACGAATTCACATCTAAACGAAATCATATAAGATCAAACAACTCAAAATAATCACATCATAAGTCGCAAACAATCCTCTGGAGCTTAAAGTAAGCTCGCAATATATTAGCTCGTGAAGACACAACCATCCATAATACAAGAACACAATAAATTTTAGAAATATATATAAGTCAAACACATCCTTTCGAAACATAAGTGAAACAGCATAACCACTTAACCATAAAAAACCATCAAGATAGCTCGCCAAATGTTATTATATATTGCAAATATGAGAGAAGTCCACCCTGGTCCAGGGTTTTCTTCTCCCCCCATAAATACATAAACACCATGGATATGAGAGAAGTCCACCCCGGTCCAGGGTGTCCTTCTCCCCTATAATTACAAAAACACCATCGTCTCCCCCATAATTACAAAAATACCATCGCCGACCTAATAAAAGCGTCAGCCTAACAAGAGAAGTCCACCCCGGTCTAGGGTTTTCTTCTACCACCATTACATAAACACCATCGCCGACCTGATAGAAGCGTCAGCCCAACGAGAGAAGTCCACCCCGGTCCAGGGTTTCCTTCTCCCACCATTACATAAACACCATCGCCGACCAAATAGTAGCGTCAGCCCATAACCATAAAAACCCATCGCTGACCTAATGGAAGCGTCAGCCCATAACCACCCTCTAGGCATAATATTTCTTCAAGTGACACACATTCCATCTCCTAGGTAGAACTTTTCCACCCCCATCATCAAGTATATCATCTCCCCCTTGCAATACCTTTACCACCTTGAATGGCCCCATCCAATTTGGCTCCAGCTTCCTAGTCATACGCAATGCATCAGCCCATATCCATACCAGATCGCCAACCTGAAAACATCGATGCTTAACCTGTTTATTAAAAGTAGCCTATATCCTTTGTTTATAGTGTTCAACCCGAACCGCAGCCTTATCTCGTATCTCATCAACCATCTCGATAGCTCCCCGATCTAGCCTTTCATTTTCCTCCACATTAAAAGTTGTTAGGTGTTGCGAACCACCCACTATTTCCGCTAGAATAACAACATTCATCCCATAGACCAGACTGAACGGTGACTCCTCCGTAGAAGTCCGGGGAGTTGTTCGATAAGCCCATAAGACCGATGCGAGCTCTTCTTCTCACAGCCCTCATTTCTTCTCCAGTTGCAACTTGAGTCCCTACCCAATTATATAATTAGTAACCTCCACTTGCCCATTGGTTTGAGGATGTGCCACAAAAGCAAATCGCCGCTTCATCCCCATCTCCTTGCACCAATTTCGAATTTTTCTCCCATTAAACTGAGTTCCATTGTCAGACACCAACACTCGCGGCACACCAAACCTGAAAAATATATTGTTAAAGATAAAATCCATCATATGCTGCTCGCTTATTCCCGTGACCGCTTCGGCCTCTACCCACTTTGTGAAATAATCAATTGCTACCACCAGATTTTATTTATTGCCCAGGGTCTTTGGAAAGGGACCCATGATATTAATACCCCATTGCGTAAACGGGCACGGCGAGCTCATAACCATCATCTCCTCAGACGGTATATGAATAACCGGGGCATGCATCTGGCACTTCTTACACGTTCTCACCAGGTCTCTAGCCATACCTTTCATGCCCGGCCAAAAGAAACCAGCCCACAGCGTTATGCCAACCAAAACCCTTCCCTTCGCATGATTACAGCAATAGCTCTCATGTATCTCTTTTAGCACCTCCGATCCCTGTTCTTTATCTAAACACTTCAAAAAAGGTCCGAAGTGCGACCTTTTATACAACTCCTCGTTTATTACACAAAAACGAGCCGATGTCTTAATTTCCTTCGTTGTTAATCATTCTGCACCCTCTTTTGCTTTAATTAGAATATCTGAAATAGGTGTGCGCCAATCATCCTTGACCTCGATTTCCATAACCTCCTTCCCTCTTTCCACACTACTGTGTTCCAACTCCATCAACATAATCCTTCGAGTATCACAAGTCCCCAGTGCATCTGCTATTCGAGCGAGCTGATCAGCCCGAGTGTTTACAGCTCGCGGCCAACGTTCCAGTTTAAACTCTTCAAAACGTGCCACCTCCTCTTGTAATTTGTTCAAGTATACCGCCATTCTCTCCTCCTCATTTCTTCCTCCTCCATCTCATATTCGTCCTCCGATTCAAATGTCGGGTCCTCCGCATCATCGATTTTTCCCACATCTTGCAGCATGATGGCATTCACATTCTCCATGCGTTCCGCAGTTTGAGAAGACAATAGTTTATCCAATTGGATTATGTGATCCGCCATTTAACTCAATTGAGCTTCGAGCCTCTTGGTGTTCGTCATCATGGCCTCCATCATCTCTATGAGGGCTGGAGACAGTTCTTGTGTTGGGGATGGTCATCATATTGTCTCAAAAAAATTTGTCCCCTTCGAAAATTTGGAGGGTCCCCCCACCTTGGCTCGTAAGGATCGTAGTTCTTCTCTTGACATCGTCTAGGCCTCACTCCATAGGCGTTCGTTTCACGAATGGCTCGTAGCGTTGGGCAATCATCGGTGACATGATCAAATGTATGGAAAAATCTACATGGTCGAACCGTAGCCCTCTTAACGATAGTGGACCTCAACTCATCCAACTGAGCTTGCAACGAACCAGTGTCTACTTCATTTACCGACCTCAATGAATTATCACGGTAGCCGAATTGCTGAGAATTGGCCGCCATGTTCGAGATCAACTCCCTTGCCGCCGTCGGTGTCCTACCCATGAGTGAGCCTCCGCTTGCTGCATCGATCATGTCTCTATCAGTGAGACAGAGACCTTCATAAAAGTATTGTATTAATAACTCCTCGCCCATTTGATGTTGAGGGCAACTAGCGACGAGTCTCTTGAAATGCTCCCAATACTCGTGCAATGTCTCTCCTTGCGCTTGTCTTGCTGCACAAATATCTTTACGCAAGCTCGCCACTCGTGAAGCGGGAAAATATTTCTGCAAAAATACGCTCTCTAACGCCATCCATGTGGTGATGGATCCAGGAGGCAAATAATAAAGCCAATCCTTGGCTAGACCCTTCAAGGAAAATGGAAACGCTCGCAATTTAATTTGTTCGTCAGTTACTCCGGCGGGCTTCATGCTCGTGCATATGACATGAAATTCCTTCAAATGCTTGTATGGGTCTTCGCCATCCAATCCATGGAACGCCGGAAAATGATAGATTAATCCGGATCTCAATTCAAAATTAGCATCCTCCAAGGTTGGAAACGTGATGCATAGTTGTTGATGCGGAAGATCCGGATTTGCTAGCTCTTTTAACGTGCGTTCTCTACCTTCTGCCATAGTCACAAGATCTAAAAAAAAATATTAATGGAAATAAAGAAAAACAAAAACTAAAATTAAATTTAAAAATACTAAGATATTAAAATACGTCAAATCACAATTTAAACGCGTCACTACCTGGCAACGGTGCCAAAATTTGACCGCTCGTCGTTGAAGCGTCAAAAATAATATTTATAAAGTTCCTCGACTTTCCTCTACTAACTAGTAGCAGTGGCAAGCAAGGGTCGATCCCACAAGGAGTGTGGATTAATTTGTGATTTTCTTGTATTTTAATAAACTAAGAAAACGGGGGTAAAGAATATTAATTCATATAAGAAAATTAAATAACTAAAGAAAACAATTAAAAAAAAATAAATGAAACAATTAAGAAAATAAATACGAAATAATAATAATATAACTTTCCAGTCCTAGTTCAATTTCCACCCTCGTTCAATTCATCTAACCAATTGCAATATAAAATCCACTCATCATATGAAACTAAAAACCCTAAGTAACAATAAGCTCTGCTACTCGAATTTGCCCGTACCGTGTATTTAATTAAAATAAGCTCTTTAATTAACTCTAATTAATGAACAACCTAGAATAAGCTCTCTAGATTTAATCCACCAACAGCACTAAGAATCAGACAAATAGGTTAATCTAAGCAATAAACTCATAAGCTCGGTCTATTTAACTTATGTTGTGTTATCCCTAATGATACGAGACCATTAGTTGCTTAATAGAAATTAAAACTACGACAATTACACGGGAAGCAGTCCTCTTTCTAGCAATTGATAACCAAATTCCTGATCTAGGTGGTCAATCCAAATCAAGAATTCAGCAATCATGTCATGAATTAAGCAATCACGATATGTAAACAAGATAACACAAGCAATCTCATATGAAGAACGAAAGAAATACGCATAAATTATTTAAAACATAATTTCACGAGGGTTTCCACATCCATAGAACTAGATAAAACATTCTATTCACTCATGGAGTTCGTAGAATAACAAGAAAATAAAGAAATAAAACATTGTTCTAAGATCGGGAAGAGATAAGAAAGCTTAGATCTTGAATCTTGAGTCTTCAATCTTCAAGCTCTTGATGGGTGGTTGAATTAGGTGTTTTGGACTCCTTTTTAGTGTCTTGGAACCCTAGGGTCATGTCTCCTCTCTTTTTGACGAGTTTTGGTCGAGTGTATACAGAAATCCTATTTCTTGCCACCCAAGATTCTCCCTAAAATAATTCTGCCGAGTCGGCGTCGACGGAGCGTCGACTGACGCGAACCAGCCCTCGGATTCAACGCGAATCACCTGCCTCCGTCATCCTGCATGGGCATCGACATCGACGCTTCAGAGCATGAGCGTTGACTTAGCGTCGACTGACTCCCTTCCCATCGACGCTTCAGAACATGAGCGTCGACGTAGCATCGACTGCATGGGCGTCGACATCGACGCTTCAGAACATGAGCGTCGACTTAGCGTCGACATAGCATCGACTGACGCGAACCATCCTCGGCATCGACGCGTCATCGACGCAGCATCCTGATTCTTGATTTTTCTCTCGTCGATTCGTCAATCCTTGTCTTTTAACTTTCTTGTGAAACCTCATTCACTTATTATAGCACCAAATACTTCAAAATAGAGAAGAAATATACAATTGGTACTCCTCCATCCGTAATAGTAAATACGCGAGAAATAAACATATATGAGAATATTAAGCACATAAAAACATAGAGAATGAACCATTGATTAAAGCACAATTTCTTGCCTATCAACTAAGACCTACAATGCGACCTTTAAGTACTTGTACATCGCGTACTGTTCGAGGGTGTGACATCTCTAAAACAGCTCGCACTTTCTCTGGATTAACTTCAATCTCTCTTTCAGTCACCATGTACCCCAAAAACTTTCTAGATCATACACCGAACGCACACTTCTTTGGATTAAGCTTCATTTCATATTGCCTTAGTATAACAAAAATTTTTCTCAAATCCTCCACATGGGATTTGGCCTTCTTGCTTTTGACCAACATATTTTCCACGTAGACCTCCATAGTAGACCCCAGCAGGCCTTTGAACCTTCGATCCACCAACCTCTGATAGGTCGCTCCATCATTCTTCAGACCAAAAGGCATGGATACAAAATAATACGTTCCCGTGGAAGTAACGAAACTCACCTTGGGCTCATCTTCCTTTACGAGGGGTATTTGGTGATACCCCTGTGAAGCGTCCATCATACTCAACAGCTCGCATCCTGAAGTTGAATCCACCAACTGATCAATTCGTGGTAAAGGATAGTGATCCTTTGGCCAAGATTTATTAAGATCGTGAAAATCTGCACACATTCTCCACTTTTGTTCTGGTTTTGGCACCATTACGACATTAGATAAATACTCAAGGAATTGAATTTCTCTTATATGGCCTGCCTTCAACAATTTATGTACCTCCTCTTCAATTACCTTATCAAACTCCGGTCAAAAATGCCTCCTCTTTTGTCTTATTGACCTTGCTTCTAGGTCCGAATTTAAATGATGTTGTGCGACCTCAGGAGATACCCCTGTAAACTCTTCATACCCAAAGGTAAATACATCCCGAAATTCTCTCAACAACTTCACTAGCTCCTCCCTCAATGTTTCTGGCATTAAGGTCCCCACCCTCGTAGTATACTCTGGGCGACCTTCCTCTAATGAGATTTCCATCAGTTCTTCATGCGGTCGAATGGAATTCTCATGTTCCTTTATCTTTTTCGTACTAAGTATTCCTTTTGGCCGATCATCATCCCTCCCGCTTGTTTTGAACTAATCCCTTCCTGACTGTCATCTAATAGCACGATCTCGCGACCTGCTGTTCTGGAATAACTTCCCCTACTCTCTCTCCTACTGGGTATATGATACTCATATGATAGGTCGATGTTACTGCCTAGAATACGTTGAGAGTAGTCCGGCCTAATATGGCATTATATGTCGACCTTCCCTGAACTATCAAGAATCTCAAACTCTTTTTTGCTTGCAACTCATACTTCCATAATATCACTATCAGTGTCAGCTCTCCTTCAATGAATACATGTGCCTCATTAAATGCATATACGGGTGTATTTAAAGGTCGTACCTGGGTTTCCAACTGCATTTGTTCAAGACAATCGGTATATATTATATTTACGGAACTCCCGTTATCCATGAAGATTCTGCCAACCTCGTATCCTGCCACCTCAGTCTCAATTACTAATGTGTCATTATGATCTTCATACAGCCCGCGTCGATCACTGGGGCCAAAGGAGAAGACTGGCCCAACCACTTGAGGTCGTCGACTTAAGCTAGCGACCTCCCATGTTCCCAAGAGAGCTGACTTAACATGCCTCTTCCGTGCATTATTGGAATCCCCATCTGTTGGTCCGCCCGAGATAATGTTTATCCTCCCCTTATTTCTTGGGCCATTATGTCCTTGATTTCCTTGATGTGGCCGTCTCGCGACCTGATTTTGAGGCGGATCCGTTGGTGGCGGTGGGGGCAATGGTTATCGTGGCTCCTTTGGCTCTCTGTCCCTGTAAACTACTTCCTTCAGGTGCCCAGCTCTTATAAGTCTTTCGATTTATTCCCTAAGATGCCTGCACCTCTCCGTATAATGCCCATAATTGTTATGAAATAAACAAAAGGAGTTAGACTTTGGATTAGTGGGGAGCGGTGTGCAATCTTCCGGCCACTTGATGTCATTAGGTATTATGCGCTCCATTATAGTAAACACCTTAGCCCGTGGATAGGCTGGTGGTATAAATTCCTCATTCCTCCAATTTTGCATACCTATCTCTTGCTTTTCCTTCATCAGAGAGCTCGGGGTTAGTAGCCCGCGCACTATCATCCTTGATTCTCTTTTGAGCTCCCTCCTCGGAATGCTACCTCCTCTGTCCACGACCTCCCTGCTAAGGCGCGTTCGATCATCTGCGACCTCCCTACGAAAACGTATACGATGCTCTTCTTCAGCCTCCTCCACTTGTATATATTTATGCATCTCTCCAGAACCTCATCGTATGTTCGCGCCTCCTTTTTTACTAAGGACTTGCGTAAGTCATACATCCTCAATCCTTGATGCAATTCTCCCGCCTTCATCTCTTTCGTAGCAGTGGGTACCTCCAGAGTGGCATTGGTAAACCTGTTAACATACTGCTTCAACGTTTCATTAGGTCACTGATTAGCGTAGATTTGTCCTTATTTTTATTAGCTTTTTAGTTCTTTTTTTGTTAGTTTTTGGTATAAGTTTCATGATTTAAGATTAATTCTGTATTTTTATATTTCCAACTTATTTTACCATGTTTTAATCATAATTGATGAGAATAGGTGATTACTTATTGTTTTTCATCTTACAGCTAAGTAACCGGAAGAGTTCAGCACGTAAATAGATGAAGATCGATGTCAAGAGTGGAGAACGAGCTTTCTGGTGAACGAGTAGTACAAAGATCAAAAAATTGAGGCAGACTCTCAGTAGCGTCGACACGGACCCTTGCACGCATCAGTCGACGCTCTGTCGACGCTAAGCCGACACAACTTGCAGTTGCGTCGATCCAAGAGTCCGTCTGTCGATGCCAAGTCGACGCAACTTGCAATTGCGTCGGTCCATGACCGCGTCAGTCAACGCACTAGCCTAGTCAATGCGAGCACCCAGGAAGCATCAACGCCGAGAGCTAGCACGCGACATCGACGTGGCTGCCCAGAAATGCATTTTTAGGGTTTCTTGTGTGCCAAGACATGATATATCTATAGGTACACTTCATATTTCGATTTTTTAAAAGGAGACACAACTATCTACGAGCAGAGACCACTTCCTAGGGTTAGCCAGCACAGAAACAACGCATTTATAGACTCCAAAAATCAAGATTGAAGACTCAAGATCCTTACGCTCAAGAATCACTTCAAATCGAGATTTCGATCCAAACTCCGGATTCGCTGGAGATTTTTACCACTTTCAGTAGTTACAATAAGTACTCTAAACTCTTAGTTAATTTCTTAATTAGTTTCCTAGTTAATTTCATAGTTAAAATTCTTAGTTAATTCTAGAACTAGTTTAATTAGTTTAATTCTTTCATGCTTGATATTGGCTATTGGATATTGGATTAATCTAGTTTATTTATGCGAATTATTTCATGCTTTATATTCACGTTTTAGATTCTTATGATACAATTTTTTCGTGATAGTTTATAACATTCATATTCTTAGATTCGTTGCTTTTACTTCTTAGTTCTTAAGTTCGAATAGTTTAATTATTGCTCGTAGTTGATAATTTAGTTTAAAATAATTATTTTAATTAGTCTTAGTTTAAATATTGCTTTAGTTTACGATGATCAATGCAAAATCTCTAAAAACCCCAAATGTACATGTATTTTATGTTAGTTCGTAAATTGAGAAAAACATCTAAAGACGGAACAGTTGTTTCCTCGAGAGAATCGACTTGAGTCAAACTCACCACCCTACAAGTTCCTCGTACTCTTGCGAGCAAACTTACATGTTTTTAATTAAATATCCTAAAAGGGGTGAACAAAAGTTTGGATCAAAATCTTGGCGCCGTTTCCGGGGAAGCAACGAGTAGGAATTAAAGATGTTTTTCATTTTATTTTCTTTTTGAGTTATTATTCTCTTATTACTTTTCGCACTTGGTTTGGATTTTTGCCACTTGGTACGTTTATTTGTTGAATTTATGCAAGGTAGACGATCACTTCAACTCGATCTTTCACCATTCATTGACAACATCCATCGTTCAAACCCACCAAGACCAAGGCCCCTTCTTATTCCCGAGAATGATTATTCAACAACGACTGATTCTGTTTGCGACCGAGTTCCCGACAAAATGTTAGGAGAACAATCAATTCAAAACGGCGATTCCGCACCAAGATCACCTCCACGTCCTATGTGAAATGGGTATGTTAGTGAACCAATTATTTTGCAAGGACAACCACAACCTCGAGCTTATTGGGCTAATTATCAGCAAAACGTAGAGAATTTGAGACAAAACGCGGGGAGAAATGAAGGAGTCAACCAACAGCACAACGTAGTGAATCACCAACTCAACATGGCTAATATGATGCAAAATGAAGAAAGGAACGACGATCTCAATCGTCAGCACAACATCGAGAACTTGGCATTCAGGAATGAAGATTTTTTTCAACATAACGAGAATGCTAACAATCATAGGCACGTGAATGATTGGTTGGCACATCAAAACCATGGCTATGAACAAGACCATTTTGAAAGAAGATACGAGCGTGGCAACGATTACGAAAGAAAAGCATATGACAACCGCTACGAAAGAGCTCAGTACCAAGTTAGAGAACCAAGGGGAGATAGAGCACCTAGACAGTGCGATTTGGCACGTCCGAAGGTTGTACCTTTAAGGTCCTCTATTGTTCTTGTACCAACCGCAAGAGAAGTGGAGATTAAACCGCACCAACTTAATTTACTCCCAACTTTTCACTGAGGTGCCCATGAAGACCCTTTGGCGTTTTTGAACTATTTCGTTGATGAGGTTGGAAAATTTGTGGTTCATGGCCTTAACCAAGAGGAGGTGCAAATGATTTGTTTCCCGTACAGCATGAAGGACAAGACGAAGTCGTGGCTACTATCCCTGAAGCCTGGTTCGTTGACTGACTGGGATATGATCAGTGAGAAGTTTTTAAATCAATACTATTCAGCACAAACAACGGGGCATCTTCAAAGGCAAATTGATGCCTTTGAACAATTGGAGGTAGAGCTATTTCATGAAACTTGGGAACGTTACAAGACATTTTTGCAAGCTTGCCCCTACACCAACTATTCTCAGGAGATGACTAAACAATCTTTCTTCGATGGATTATTTGACCATGGGAAATGAGAAGTAGAGATAGCGGCAGGAGGAGATTTCAGAGATTTGACAGCCACCAAGGCGAGACGTGTGTTGGAGAGGCAAAGCGAGAAATCTAGACAAACTAACTCTCGGCCTCATAAAATTAAGGTTAATGAGATTTCCATCCCCGATCCTGATCTAGATGACGGCAAATTAGTCAAGGCAAAGTGTGTAGAGATATTTGACGAGAAATTAGCACCTTGGAAAGCCGAACGGGCAAGCAAGGCCGCTGCACATAAGAATACTGCAGCATGTAACCAATAAAGATCCCCCAACATTTAGCATACATTTGTCCTAGTAATATTGAACAGCAAGAAGATGTAAACGTAATCCAGAATTACCAAGGGCCAAAGAAGTTTGTCTCGCAACGTGATAATCCTCTTTTTAAGTGGGGCCCCGGAAGTCCAAATTATATGCCACCTGATCCGCAGTACCCACCATCACATGCGCAAGCACCATTGCCACCACAACAAAATAGTTTACGTACACAATGGCAAGCACCTACAACAGTCCAATAGACTGATCAGCTTTTGGTTTGGTAGCAGAATCATGTGGCCGAAACTATTAAAAATCGAGATGGACTGGCGGACTTTCAAAACGAAATCACTGACATGAAAAAGGTTATTCTCGAGAATACGGCTGGGCAAAGGAAATTTGAAACAGCAATAGGTCAATTATCGACTCACCTGGCCAAGCTCTCGGACGAGAAAGGAAAATTTCCAAGTCAAGCAGAACAGGCGTCAGTAGTTCATGTCCTTCGCAATGGAAAAAAGATCGATAACGGAGTAGTTGACCGAGATAATGAGGTCGAGGTCGAGAATAAAACACCAAATCTTAGCAAAGGCGATGAATCTAAACCAAAAGATCAGCTGCATAAATCCTCTAATCGATATGTTCCTGGATATATTCAAGGAAAGATTCCGAACAATGCCATTGGCGAAAACAATGTTCCTACGCCACCACCGCCGAAGAAATTAACGACGCTGATCAAAGATGTTATTCCCTTTCCAAGCCGTTTGCATCAAACAAAAGAGAACAAAAGGCTCATGGAGCTTTATAATTTACTGAAGAACGTCAATATCAACTTACCACTTTTTGAGGTGATCAAGACAATGCCTGCCTATGTCAAATTTTTTAAAAAACTTGCTTCAAGGGAGAGACGCTTGGTGACAAACCAGTTTGTAATGCTTCCAAAGGAAGTTTGTGCGGTTTTTAAGAAGCCATTACCACCCAAGGAACGCGATCCTAGAAGTTTCTGCATCACTATTTTATTGGCTAATGGACAACAAGCAATAGGAATGTTGGATCTTGGAGCAGGAGTAAATCTAATGCCGTATTCGCTTTATCAAGAATTTGATCTTGGACCACTAAAGTCAACGACCATGCGACTACAATTGGCTGATCGCTCAATCCGACTACCTTTGGGGATAGTTGAGGATGTTTTAGTACAAGTTGGGGAGCTATTAATCCAAGTTGATTTTGTGGTTATGGACGTTTGTAAAGTACTAACTGAGAGCTTGGAGCATACCATTTATTGGGGCGTCCGTTTATGTCTACCTCCCATACGCTAATTGATGTTCACAAAGGGAGGATGACAATGACCGTTTTGGGGGAAAAAGTGACATTTTCTCTCAAGGATATTCAAAATACTCCTACCCTTGCCATGCTAGATTATTGTTCGTTTGTTGATCTCGTTGCATCATGCATTCACGAGATAAAGGGAGTCCTTGTTGTGGACGAATTAGGCAACGGGGACGACGCCGGATTTCCAAGGAAGGAGGGGGATGCACTAAAAATGAATTTGGTGAGGAGTACGATAAGATTGATGACGAGAAGATTTTGAGTGGAGAAGATTTGATCGAGATACTGGGGATTGACATAAATGATATTATTGAAGAATTTCGAGATGAATTTTATATGAAGAGCAAAGCACCTAAATTCGAGGGAAGGGTGGAGTGGAAGCCACCAACAAATCATTCGATGTACGATTCCCTCGACCCCATCGGACATTTTGAATATACAAGGAACCAGGTCGAGGCATTCAACAACACTTGGATGCCAAATAAGAAGAAAGCGAAGGAGGTTCACACCAATGAAGTTGAAAACTTGCAGTATGAGGCTGGGCAATTAAACTACTGTAGAAAGTAGATACAAAGGCGCCTTATCCATGGCGTTTCTGGAAAAACCACCTTTAAATACTTTTTTATAGCGGTTTTCCAAAAAATCGCCATTAAATTTGTCATTTAACGGCGGTTTTCACAAAACCGCCAAAGAATCGTACATTTTACAGCGGTTTTATGAAAACCGAATTTAAAAATAAACTAATTAATGGAGGTTTTTAATAACGAACGTAAGTTTGACCCGGCTGATTTCGAGGCTGCTTGGAGTGGACCGTTCTTGATAAAAGAGATGGACGAGTATGGAGTAGCCACGTTGTATGATGAGGCCGAAAAATCACCCTGTCAAGTTAAAAAGCAATGACTGAAGCCTTATCATGACGGAAGAAAGAAGAATTGCGATCGCAAGCTGGTGGAGTTCGGAGACCAACCATACGGTTGGAATTAAACGAACGAAATAGAGTCGAGCAAGTGACGTTAAAATTTGCACTTCTCAGGAGGCAACCCGAGCTTTTTATATCCTTTTGTATTTTATTTTCAGTTATTTAATGTTTTATTTTAGTTTTTATCTTTTTAGAACAGATGGAAGAACTCGAACGAGGGGAACTGATAAATTAAGCGAAAGACAATCGACCCAGACGCCGAGACTGCTCGCATCGGTCGACGTGGCGTCGATGCATCTGCCGAGAAATTACTCTCTGTAGCGTCGATTGGGTTCGCGTCGGTCGACGCAGCGTCGACGCGAACCCCGGACCCGGCCCAGACACATTTAAAAATCGGACTTTGACCCATCAACCCGACCCATAACCACTTGACCCGCGGGAACAGACAAGAAAAAAGCATAAAGCCGCCCTCTTCTCCCCTCTTCTCACTTTTTCTTCTTCCTCTAAACTCAAAAAAAAATTCAAATTCTTGCACCCTTCAACAACTCTGACTTTCTTTAAAATTCTTTGCACTACAACACTCAACACCAGGAATTACACACTATAAACTCAAAAATCCCCACATACCAACTTCCTCTCAAGCTATCTCTCAAAACGAGCCACGTAGGGTTTGGAGTAATTCTGGGGCAAGTTTTAAAATTCCGGAACGAAGGTTCATGCAACATTGAGGTACTTCGCTTATACTCTCTTGGGACCATATAATTGTTGTTTGGTTGTGTTGGGATAACTCTTGGTGCAAGAAGTACTTAAAATTTTTGTTGGTTGAACACGCACGCCAAGTGTTCGACGAAATTCCCCAAAGAGCCAAAAGTTTTATTTTCAAGGTTTTTCATTCCCGTTCAACTTAGTATTAATTGAAAATGTCTGGTGCGGGAAAACTTAAGGATATTTCGGGGAAATACGGAGCATCGTTCCCAATTTTTGACAAGAAGGAAGGGGATGTTTTTAAGAATATTCGACAATGGGGTTTTGCGACCCATTGGACGATTAATGTGGAAGGAATTGAGGAGGAAGCCTCGAATGGCTCGGAGAACCACACCGACCTTTCCCGCTATGTTGATGGCCTCGGGTGTGGGTATTTTGCCTGTATGCACCTACTCGGATTTAGTGAGCTTATGCTCAAGTTTTTCACTACTTTAGCAATCCGGAACGACGAGACGTTTACATGTTGGCTAGGTGGAAATGACGTTTTTGTAAACGAATAGGTTTTTGGTAACATTTTTGGTTTCCCGACCGAAGGGGACCACCTGGTGGGCGTTCAAGTCTTCGATTTAGCCTCTTTTAGGGGGATGATAACCGGGGGAAACACGGGTGATTGCAAGTGATTTCCTTGCTCAAAGATTCAAGATGAAGCCCTCTACATTGCCTACAAGATCCTCGGCCACATCATTTTGTGCAAAAACGAGGCCACCTACGCGACCAAGTCCGAGCTCTTCGTTCTACAATGTTTTGTTGACGGTCGTCAAGTCCGGCTATACCCATTGATTTGAGTGGACTCTACAATGTTACCAAGGGTACGTCGGGAAGCAAAACGCCACTTCTCTCCTTCGCACCATACATTACCGGCTTCGCCCATCACTTCCGGTTCGATCCGTTCGAAAATCTAAATTATTATTTTCTTTGCTTTTGTTTGTATTGTTGTTTTAGGACATCTCATATCACGTACGATTGAGCACCGGCCAATTGCACACATCAACGAGTAGCGTCTCGACCTTTTATTCTCAGGGATGTTTTCCTTACCTTCTTCTTTTTGAATTTTGATGTATTTGTGGCAATCAAGAGATTGCCGGGTTTTTAGAGAGGGGGGTGGTCGAGTGTGATTTTTATTGCTTATTTGTGTAATTCTATTTGGCCTGTCATAATTAAATTCTTAAACGTTATTAATAGCTTTTTCTGCACTTAATTGTGTTTGTATGGCTTGCCTGTCAAAGTTGACTATGTATGATTTTAGGTTCTTGTCTTTTCAGCGTGTATAAGTGCATAAATTTCAAGATTTTAATTATATAATGTAATTGATTTCGGTAAACCTAAAAGGCAGCGTCAATTCAAAACTTTTTCATGCAAAAAGCCAGTGAGTAGCCTGAGTGTTTATCATCATTGCATGTACTTAAATGAGTTTTGATTTTACATCTCTTTGAAACCGTTGTGTGTAGTTGACTTTGAAAATGAGGTTAAGGCACAGAAAAAACCCTATTCCGGCCATATCCTTAAATTTTAGCCACTATAAATTTCGAATGAGCCAATCATATTCAAATAATCCATGCCTATAGCCACGAGTATTTTTGAGACGACCCCTACAACCCATTAAAAGCGTGGGGTAGGAGTTCGTATTTTTTTTTTTTTGATTATTTGAGTTTGGAAATTTTTATTTGGAATTTATTATTTTGTATTTAAGGACCACCATCTAAAAAAAAAAGAATAAAAAAGAGAACCCATAAAAAAAGGGGGGGATAAAATAAAAAAAAAAAAAAAAAAGAAGAAAAAAAAAAAGAAAGGATGGTGAGTCTTGTTGAGTAATTGCCTATGCGCTTATTAAGGCTTGTGTTTTATTATTTATTATCTTAAGAAGCCTAAATGTTTAAAGGAAAGGAGTTGTGTTGAATAAGAAGCACATTAAAACCTTCAATTGTGCTTAAGTGGTTTGAGCTTACTGTCGGTTTTGGAGTAACGAGTTGAGAAATAGCCCAGTTTAAGGGCTACGTTATGAGTATCAAGTGAGGTTTTTATTTCGAACGAGGTGAAGCAATTTTGCTTCGTGATTTGAATAGGTTAGGTGAGTTATTGATCACGTTAGATCGCGAGTTAGACACACGACTTATATATTCCACACCCGTCCAAAGAGCCTTACATTACAACCCGTAAAGACCTTTACCGATTCTTAGTTTTAACAACACACTTAATTTAAGATTGAAAAGAGATCAATTTTCCGTGCTTGTTTATTGTGCATGCATTTGTATGATTTGAGCGAATACACGTCCTATGCAGCAATGCTTGAGTGCTTTTGAGCGAACACCATATATATTTCCCTTTTGAGAGGATGCATGATTTTGATTTTGAAGCGATGATGTAATAAAGGTGGAGTGTTTAACGTTGCGTGATTTGTACCTATATTTTCAAAATTACGTATGTAGCATAGCACGACTCACTGATTCGACTGGATTTCATTCTTGTTAGTCTTTGAATTTATCGTTTGTTCGAGAACGAGCAAACCAATTAAGCGATGGGTTGTTGATTAGCATAGATTTGTCCTTATTTTTATTAGCTTTTTAGTTCTTTTTTTGTTACTTTTTGGTATAAGTTGGATGATTTAAACTTAATTCCGTATTTTTATATTTCCAGCTTATTTTACCATGTTTTAATCATAATTGATGAGAATAGGTGATTATTTATTGTTTTTCACCTTACAACTAAGTAACCGGAAGAGTTTAGCGCGTAAATAGATGAAGATCGATGTCAAGAGTGGAGAACGAGCTTTCCGGTGAACGAGTAGCAGAAAGATCAAAAAATTGAGACAGACTCTCAGTAGCGTCGATCGACGCAAGCGTCGACGCGAACCCCTGCACGTATCAGTCGACACTTTGTCGACGCCAAGCCGACGCAACTTGCAGTTGCGTCGATCCAAGAGTCCGTCTGTCGACGCCAAGTCGACGCAACTTGCAATTGCGTCGGTCCATGACCGCGTCAGTCAACGCACCCGCCCAGTCGATGTGAGCACCCACGCAGCGTCAACGCCGAGATCCAGCACGTGTCAGTCGATGCGACGTCGACGTGGCTGCCCAGAAATGTGTTTTTAAAGTTTCTTGTGCGCCAAGATATGATATATCTATAAACACCCTTCATATTTCGGTTTTTCAAAAGGAGACACAACTATCTACGAGCAGAGACCACTTCCTAGGGTTAGCCATCAGATAAACAACGTATTTATACACTCCAGAAATCAAGATTTAAGATTCAAGATCCTTACATTCAAGAATCACTTCAAATCGAGATTTCGTTCCAAACTCCAAATTCGCTGGAGATTTATACCGCTTTCAGTAGTAACAATAAGTACTCTAAACTCTTAGTTAATTTCTTAATTAGTTCCTAGTTAATTTCGTAGTTAAAATTCTTAGTTAATTCTAGAACTAGTTTAATTAGTTTAATTCTTTCATGCTTGATATTGGATATTAGATATTGGATTAATCTAGTTTATTTATGCAAATAAGTTCAAGCTTTATATTCTTATTTTAGATTCTTCTCATACAATTGTTTCGTGATAGTTTATTACATTCACATTCTTAGATTCGTTGCTTTTACTTCTTAGTTCTTAAGTTCGAATAGTTTAATTATTGCTCGTAGTTGATAATTTAGTTTAAAATAATTAGTTTAATTAATCTTAGTTTAAATATTGCTTTAGTTTACGATGATCAATGCAAAATCTTAAAAACCCCAACTGTACATGTGTTTTATGCTAGTTCGTAAATTGAGAAAAATATCTAAAGACCGAACAGTTGTTTCCTCGAGAGAATCGACTTAATTCAAACTCACCACCTTACAAGTTCCTCGTACTCTTGCGAGCAAACTTACGTATTTTTAATTAAATATCTTAAAAGGGGTGCACAAAAGTTTGGATCAGTCGTTGCACCATAGTAAAGAGCGACTGTGCTGTCTTCGCATTATGCCTTACACTGGAAAATTGTTTCAAGAAAGCAGCTCGCAACACCTGATAACTGGTAATCTTTCCTCGCGGCAATTGGTAAAACCAGCTTTGCGCGATTCCCCTCAAAGTGGATACAAAGGCCCGACACGCCACACCATCCGTATAACTATGTAACATCTTTGCATTCTCGAAAATCTGCAAGTGTGCCACCGGATCAGGCATCCCCTGATATTGGAACTCCAACGCCTTATACGTCTTAGGCATCGCAGCTCGCAACATCTCATCTGAAAGGGGATGTCCCTCATCTTCCACGAACTTCTCCCCCTCAACCCTTCTTTGTAACTTTAGCAGGCCCTCCTGCATCTCTCTAAACACCTTACTCCCTGGTCCCATCTCATTCTCACCATTCCCTTCGTGGTACCCGCTGCGATTCTTACGAGTTATGTCTTGAGATTCATCATCCGTACCCGAGGTCTGAGGTCCACTCTCACTGGTATGCTTGTCATGTCGGCGACCTCGACGCCTATAATGGCTCCACTTTATCTTCACTCCCTTCCCTTTATGCTTATGTTTATGAGTATGAGACTCCGTAGATGAGGTAGAACTGGAAGTATCCTTATACTTTCGCTTACTATGACCTTTCCTCCCAGGAGAAGATCTCTAAGACAGAGATCTTCCGCTTTGTTTTGTCTTCCTGGTCATCGACTTTTCTTTCTGCTCGCTGTTTGGTCCATCAGCCTTCTCTTTAAGAGTACCCAGCTCGCCTGCTAGGTACTTATTCAGTTCTTCCATCTTCTCCAAGGGCACGAAATCCATAAGCCCATCTAAGAATCCTTTTTTAATTTGGCAGGACTTATCCTTGGGCAAATCATTCCATTCCTTTGTTCCTATGTGAACCGCTTTCTGCGCTACCACCTCCGGCGTCTTCGCCTCCAAATCTTATGTCGGTCCCTTTCCATCACGCCGCTTTGAGGAGGGCGGCGGTGTGCCACCCAAACTCTGAACTGCTGGTTCCGCCTGAGAAGGCGTCTGCCCATCTTTCATTGGTTCCTCTTCATTGATATCCTTTGTCCTCTTCTTCTTCTTTGGTTTGTTCGATCCAGAACTGTAGTGTAGGGTTCTGTGTGGTATATTACTGTTCTTCATGCTTTGCTTATGAAAATTCTCACGCCTTTCGCTCAAGGACTCGATGTCCCTCTTTCCCACAGACGGCGCCACCTGATAAAACTAAAAAGATTGGTTACCAAGAATAGGGGGTACTAACCTCAAATCTGAGATTAGCAACCTGAAATAAACTCCAAATACGTCACAGCGACCTGCCAAATTTTCAACGAACCTCCTAGCAACCTCGTCTGTCCTGCAAAACAGCACCTTCAGACGGGTCGGATGTTAGACCCGCGAAGGTCCTCCGATACTTAAGTCAAAAGCAAGAAATAATCTCAAAAGCCCACAATCGCAATAATTAATAACGTGTAAAATAAAGAGAAGTATGCACCCCTTTAATAGAGACAATAGAAGTATTTCCCCAGTCAGAGTTCCCTTCTCCCACCACAATTCCATAAATACCTTGACCGACTTAGAATTATGATTTCTCTTGTATGCTAAGTTCTCATAATAAATAAATCTCTTACTGGAATTACCATAATAGACCTGGGCCTGTTAATCTTTCCATATAGTCCGTCGCGACCCCATAAACCATCCATATAAGCCCACTTTGAGCCTAACATTTATAAAGTCCACGACCGAGCTCACCAACTAGCACCCAACACATAAAGCATAAGAGGTCGCGACCCTATATGAGAACCCATCCGCATATTACAGGTCGCTACTCTATAAAACCAACTCGCCATTTAATAAAATCAGCTCGCTCACCTCCCAAAGAAAAATCAATTTCAAGAGATGAGATCGCTTACCATAAATATTCTAATATAATACGTAGGGATTTTTAGTGCCGTATCAACTATACATATCGGGGGGGGGGCTGGCGGATAAAGTTTATGGGTTGGTTTAAATAAATGGTAAAAAATAATTTCATTTGATAAGATCGATTTCATTCAAGTATTTGTTATAGATGCCAATTTAACAAAAATATTGTCCATTTTCCCAATATTTAAAAAAGAATAATCACGTAGATCGTTGCATTTTCCTATAGATGTCCATATGCGCTGGCTTTGACTTTTGACCAAATTAGCTTGGTTTTAATTAGGTGTCAGTTTCGTGGAGGCATGTTTGGAATGGTCGTCTTTATCAAAAGACGACATTTTAACAATTGTTTTTAGTAACTTTCCTGGAAGGCTTATTTTGGAATGGATGTCTTAATCAAAATGTTTTTCCAAACTAAATGGTTCCTTTCTTAGTCAATCATAACTTTCTCAACTGCTTAAGTGTCTTATGTGATGAGTAATCTTTAATAAGTGTACAGCTATTGTACTTTGGTGGGTTAAAAATAGGTCAGGTTCATAGTTCAGTATATAGTCCAAATTTCTCACTGAACCAGAAGGACCACAATCATATCCAACCCGACCCGACTCGGACAAACACTGCATGGTTACGAGCTCTTTTGGAATAAGTTTTTTTGAATAAAAGACCATTTATGAAATGGATATTGAAGAAAAGTGTATAAAAATTAATAAATGTTCGGTAAAAATGCACTTCAATGCCCATTCAACAAATGTGCTATCAAAGTGGTTTAATTTTTCATTTTTTCCAATGCAGTAAAGAAGTACAACCGTTTCGAATTTGAACTATATAAAATTAATAGATTTGCTTGGAAAAGTGACTTATTCTATAAACTAGTTTAAAAATCCGCGATTAAGCGGGTATAAATAAAAAATGTATAAAAACGTAAAATTTATAAGAATAAATTATTTCAAAAAGTGATTATCTAATGTGAAAAAGGAAAAAAAAATAGTTTTCACTTTAAATTATGAAATACTTATTTGTGAATTACACTAACTGTTTTATTTAAAAAGATATCATTTTCGTCGCAAAAATAATTCTTAAACACTTACTCACTCAAGAATTTGCGACATAAAGATGACCGTGGTTGAACACTGATTTTGCCAAATACAGGTCGTTGGAGATAGTTTAACCTTAACTCTTGTTTATAGTCATTGTGAAAAAAAAAATAATAAGGGCTCGTTTGGATAGGAGGACCGGATTGGACAAATTAATACATTGTCTCGGGATAGCACTTTTGGAAAAACTCTATCTCACGTTTGTTGCGAGTGATTGGGCAAAGGATAAATTTAGAAGTGACGTGTAAGTTCGCATGTTTGGTTCGTGTGATAGTTGGGATAAAAGCAAAATTGACCAAACCACCCTCATCCTAATATTGGTTTATTTCAAAGCAAGAAAGGGTACATGTTTTTCTCCTCCACAAACCCACACCCTCCACTATGCAAATTGAGCCTTCGATTCCATTGATGACTGGGCTGAAGCTTACGATTGAAGCAGAACAAAGGTAAACACATGCCCTCTTCGTTGTAAATGTATCTTCTATTCTCAAGTATCGATCATACTTTGCACAATTGAGGCGGAAAATTCATGAGTTTGCCGGTTTTAGGTTTATAGTTGTAGACAGAAAAATATTATTTTTTATCGCGATTCTACGAGTAGGTGGTAGTGAATTTCACACAGTAATTGAATCATGAATACATGTTTATGCATCGGGATTTATGTGTTACATAGGGTTTTAGAAATGAATTTTAACCATAGGTTCTAGTCTCTGTTTAATTGGTGAATTTTTTTGACCTTTTATTTTACAATCTTGATTGAAGAATGTAAGGTGTTATTGAATTTAATAAAACTGGTATTATTATCTCCAAGCTACCACAAAAACCATAAAAAATGGGATCGAGTCGGAGTTCTTCCTCGTCCCGGTCGTACAATATGTCGTTTCATTGTTGCACCTACAATCAAGAGGTCCATTATAAATGTGATTGTTATACCTAAGAGTTCTAATTTCTAAAACAAGAAGGAATCCTAATCGACGTTTTATGTTGTGTCCACGAAGGGGGGTAAAGACATGCTTCCCCTTTGTTTGTTTGTTTTTTTTTTGTTTTTTTTTTTTGATACTTACTGAATTTGAGTAGTAAAGAATATAAACTATGACCTGTTTTATTGTGTTACTTGATTCAGTAGAGACCTATATGGGTGAATTGACATGACAAAAAGTGTAATTTCTTCCATTGGCTTGTTCCAGAGAGAAACGAGCATGCAAGAGCCTTGAACGAGCAATTATCACAATGTCTGAAGAACTACAAAATGCAGTTGGCCACTTACAAGGCACGTATGGACCGGGCTTCACGTTGCACTGTCCTTTCTTGGCGTTTCACTTTTATGTGCTAGCCTGTTGGTATGGACAATACCATGCAACCTATCGTAGGGGGGTATTCGGTGTACATATGATCATGTAGGCAGAAGTCCTAAGGGTTGTAATAACATAATGTTAATCCAAGAATTATGTATTGAGCTAAGTTCAAATTTTGGTGTATGTTGTTGTGTCTTTGAATGTTTAACAATTCGGATCATGTTACCTACTATTGTGTGCCTTGTATTTGTTTCTGTTCCATCTTAGGTTCCATTGATCTCATGTGCTCATTATGTGACAGTCAATGTTCAAACTGGTATAGAAGCATCATCTCTTGGACATTTTTATGTTATTATGACATATGAAGCTCTCTGTTTATGAGCATTTAATAATATTTTTTTCTTGTAGTTGCAAATAAACTAACATTGGTACTATACGGGTGTTGAATAAACACAAGACCACGTACTGTGTTCCCAGAAGACAAAATAAAAAAGGGCTTGTGCAGTTGATTAGGTATATATTCCTTGTAATAGTACCAAGGACTCTTCTCAGTACACATCAATTGAGAACACAATGGTCAGAGAATATATTCCCTGCACGAAGACAGTACTTGTCTGAAATGAATAGTTTATATACCATAATCCCTACCAAACATAGTTGTCTATAAATGCACAAGCTCAAAATTAGGAGAAAAGGCACCAACACAACATCTTCTCCAGTTAATACTACTTAAATTATAAATTCCACTAAGAACAAATGTCCAATGGGTACCCAATATACCCCGTGGATCAAGAAGAATGCCTTTAAAAGAGTATATGGACCGAGGACGTCGACAAGTTTTTCATCAACTTGTTGGTTGACCAACGCATCCTTGGTTTGTTCAAGCCTGGGCGGTTAGAGACTACGTCCATTCAATTCTGCGTCAACATGTTTAATATCGAATTTGGTTCGGACTTCAGTTATACGTACTACATCAGCAGGCTTGCCGTCCTGCAGAATCAATACCGGGTGTTTCATTAGATGCTTCCCCAACGCGGCGTGAGGTACTGCATCGAGACCGGCATGATGAGTGCACTTTATGAGGTTTGGGAGGTCATGTTTGAGGTTTGTTAAGTTCAATTTTGCATTGAGCAATTTTTTTCTAATCCACATTTATTCTCAAGTAATTAGTCCACAAGTCACTGACCCATTACTTATATTGTGTGAAAGAACCATTTTCCATAGCCTACCAAGTATCAGGGGATCCGAATTGGAATGATTTGTAAATTTTCTTTGATGGCTTGTATGGTTCCTCACCAACCCCAAATGATGTCGTCATCAACGTGTCCTCTCAAGATGAAGCCTCTCAGTTGGCTGCCCAGCCTCTTATCCATCCTCGAGTTTCTCGTCAGCAGCCCATCAACATCGTTGAAGCTGAATCAAAAAGCACCCGATCTTTACGTAATTTATGCGAAGAAATAGCTGAAGGATCCAGTTGCACTTCTGAGTGCTCGGTTAATCAACCACCACCATCGCCTGAATATGCTTCTACTTCTTGTATTTCTGGCACTAGGACTCCCGCATCATTACGTCCTCCACCACGTCGGTACGTTCCATCCCTGTGCAAAGGGTCGAACACATTCAAAGGCTAGGTGGCCATTTGTTTGTGTACGTCCGGTGTCACTAAAATTATCGCTCTTGTATATTGTGATTTTCGTTGTTTCCATTCTGCATCGGTGTATGTTTGCTACCTTCTCAAGTTTTTAAGCGTGGACAATTTTCAAAGCAGCAGCAAATGCTACAATTAACCTAAGTGTAATCATGTATTACTATATTGTAATTTATTTCGCACTATTTTTTAGGTGCAAAAATAATTCAACAAAAATAAATTATGAAAAAAGTAAAATAGTAGTGATATTCTAGTGGAAATCCTCTTTTGATACAATGAAAACTTGGAAATCCCACCACAGCTTCATTGGAAGTAGACGGCAAAAATACTAATACACGAGATCACACACACGGTTGAACTGAACAACCCTCCTACACGTCCAAGTCGGAGCTTATGAAAGATGAACAAGACCATGCACTAACATAGAAAAGCAAACAACCTAAAAACATAAGTAGACATAAAGAATAAATATTTTCACACCCTTTTAACAAGTATCTCGAAATAAACCAGCATATGAGAATTGAGAGAGTCAATCAATGACGATAGACTTTGCATCATCATCGCTCTCGTCGTTGCCTTGTGGTGACTATATCCGGTTCGAGAGCAGCTACGGCCTCGTCAACCCCGGCGGGATCGTAGTGAACCTCCATATCATCGTCATCAGTTGACATATTATCTTCCTGGTCCGACATGTTCTCTTCCTGGTCCGACTCGTCGCTCTTGTTGACGATCAGCGGATTGTCCCATCTGTACCCCGGCGAACGAGGGGACCAGTTAAGCCATGACCACATGTTTTTTGCCCGCTTATTCCTCATCCTCACCATTTTCGCAGCCTACCAATAATAAATGAACTTTCCATAAGAAATTGCAAAAAGAGGCAAATTAAGTATGGCAGTAAATTTCCCATATTAGAAGTCAATAAAGCATATCTTACATGTCACAAGTAGTAAAACACACCGGATTTCTCTTTCTTCCTATGTTTTTGTCGTTGTAGATATGGAAAATATCTATGTTTTATGTAAGGAATGTTCCTTTTGTAGCCAAAAAAAAAATAATCAAGCATTTACTAGCCTCATTACTTCATACCTACCCATGAAGTTTCGATTGACATCTACCTACCATAATTAGTGCTCACTAGTCAAAATAGAGCAACAAGTTTATGACATCACCTATCCCTAGATGAAAGCAATGGATAAGCTTGTATTTGCAGCATTAATGGGTGAAAGTCAATGATTCTGTACAACCAACTAACACACGTCCCATGCATTAAACTTGGGAATGCAATTTATCCCTTTTCATCTAATCACTTTACAAATTTTCCATAAACACCTTACAATATAATAATAATTATAAATATGGTTCAACTTGCTGTAGAAGCCATGCTTCTACTTTGAAATGGTAATGTCATGATCTGGATAGCACGCTGTTTTGAAATTAGACCTCTTTTTTTTATGGTTCCCTTTATATTTTTTATTTGTATATTTTTTTTGTTGGTTTCCAATTACCACTCTTTCTTCCTATGTATTTTAAATTATTGTAACTGTTATGAAAATTCATCGTGTAGACACTTAAATAAATAAAAAACTTAGTTGAGGTTTTCACGTTTATGGATTAATTAGAAAATTATAAAAAAAAACACACATTCCGGTCTCAATTATACCAAAACACTGTATATTCCGAGAATATGGACTTCCAATGCTAGATACCCTGGCCGAAAATTATTAGATTACACCTTCGATGTTTTAATATCTTGCAAGAAATATATTACATGGGGATTCTGTTAGTTTGAAAAGTCACTAAACAGTTAGTTGGTTTAATGAATGAATATTTTATGTTGTTCAGACATAAGTAGTTCATTTATTAAAATTTATACGCACGTGGATGAGTGCCTAATCTGCACTCAAAACATGGAAGTATTAATAACTACTGCAAGTGTTCCTTAATGCTGAGAGCCTCCAAATGTCTCACATTGAAAAAGTTAATGGGTTATACTTAGTTTAAGAATGTGTGGAGTACTTGTAACCAATGGAATTGACCCCTGGTTTGGGGAAGCATATGAATGGGCTGCGCTATTGGGCTGATGTGAATATGGTTGGGGCCTGAGCTTCGATCTGTAACCGGATTGGCCCGGGCAAGAAGCATGTTCATCGCCCTTTTTTCATAATTTTATTCAATTACTTCTTATTTTATTTGTTCTTTTTATATTTCCCTTTAAGATCGGACTTCTTTTTATTTGTTGGTCAGCAATAAGCTTGTTTTTTAATCATTTAAAAAACATACAAGTATTTTAGGTAAATTTTGAAAAATATATCCGGTGGAAAAGTTTTGGTGTAATTATTATTATTATTCTTTGTATAGTTATAAATCATGTATCTTTTGTAATTATTATTCAGTCTGAACTCTTCCAATTTTCAGTTCATCAATCCGAAATCAAATTATGTTCGTCCATATTAATCAACTTATTATTTTTTTTCCCATCTACAAATTATATTTTATTTATTTTTTACTGATGAAGAAAAGTCAGGTGAGTCCTATTGGGCTTATACTTTTGGACCGAATATCCACCTATCCATAAAATCAATACTTACAAAATATTCCAATCCAAATTGGATATTTACAATACTAACACTTCCAAATTGAATAATTACACAAAAGGAAGAGGTTTTGTGTAATTACTCAATTTGGAAGTGTTAGTATTGTAAATATCCAATTTGGATTGTAATATCTTGTAAATATCCAATTTGGAAGTGTTAGTATTGTTTGGGTGTATTTTTCAAGATGGGTATAAAATATTTGTGTATTTTTGAAATGATTAAAAAAAATCTTATTGCTGACCAACAATTAAAAATAAAAAAACACGATCTTAAAGGGAAAAGTAAAAATAACAAAAAAATAAGTAATAATTGAATAAAATTATGAAAAAAGGGTGATGAACATGCTTCTTTCCCGGGCCAATCTGCTTACAGATCGAAGCCCGGGCCCCAACAATATTAATATAATTTAATAGCGCAAACCATTCATATGCTTCCCTGGACCAGGGGTCAATTCCAATGGTCACAAGTACTCCACACATTCTTAAACTGGGTATAACCCATTAACTTTTTCGGTGTGGGACATTTGAAGGCTCCCAGCATTAAGGAATGCTTGCAACAGTTATTTACACTTCCATGTTTTGAGTTCAGATTAGGCACTCATCGAACAGATTATCTCATATTATAGATCCAAACATTAAACACCAAGTTATAAATTTTAAAGACTGAACTACAAATGTTTGAACCACATAAAAGATTCATACATTAAACCAAAACAGTATTCACCGATACGATGATATACACCATATAACCACAAAAGTCTGAAACACACATTCACATAAGCATTAAGTCTGAAAATTTTAAAAGTATTGATACAAGAAAATACTGGATAGTAGGTCGCTTGCCGAATCTCGGACAATTTAAAGCCGTCCATCGAGTAACATCTTCACCATTACCACTTTGTTTTCTTCATCAAGACTAAAAAAGAGGTATGCGTCGTCACCGTTGGTGCAAAGTTTCTTGGCCATGGCTAGTTTCTACGCAACAGTTAGGAAGCTAATCGTAGATAGTGCCTCGAACACAAATCTTTGTTGTTTTTTGGCATGTTGTTGGTAGCCAATACGCTAGGCTAGATCCCCTAGATGACTATCTATTTTCTCACAGAACCCTTCTATTAACTGGTACACAAGCTCTTGAAATGGGTCATTTTCAACTATTTTCTTACGTTTTCCTTTTTGGGCAGTTGAGCTGCTCTCGTAAGATTTACGGCTACTATTTCCGCACTAGGTTGTTGGACTGCCATGAACAGAGGCTAGTGGTCCATCATTACCCATCTCGTTTGGCTGATCATGATGACGGGGAAGCTCATTCACGTCATCTGTAAACCCTTACTCGTTTTCACCAGTAGCTTGCACAAGTTTTACTAAAATAATTACACAAGTTTTACTTCTATTAAAAAAAACATTAAGCTACCTAGAATCTGAAAATAGGAAGGAAATGATCGAATTACACTAATCAACGACTATATAAAGAGAATAATTTATATGTGACATGGCTCTTATTATTACTCATATTTTCCCTTTCATAGTAGTAATTCGATTAGACAATAATAATAAGAAAAATAATATTATTAAATAGTATGATAATAATAATTATACGTATTATTTTTTAGATGAACTTAGTATTATAACCTAAACAAAAAATGTTTTTTATACATATATATTTATATGTGAATATATAAAATAATAATTACATATACATATATATATATATATATATATATATATATATATATATATATATATATATTTAGATGGGATAATATTTTTTTACCCCCCAATGTATGCAGTTTTTTTCACTTTGCCCCCCCAAAGTATTTTTTGTTCCATTTTGCCCCCTGATGTACAATAATTTTCGACGTTGCCCCCCAAACTTTATTTTCGGGGGAATATTCCTTATATATTCCATTGACGGGCAGCTTGGGGGCAAAGTGAAAGAATCTTATAGTTTGGGGGTAAAGTGCAAAAAATCTTATAGTTTGGGGGGCAAATTAAAATAATGTAAATATTAAATTTTGTTTTAAGATTTTATATTTGAAAATGATATATAATCTTTATCTTATACTCGCACACACACAAAGTTGTCAATGCAATTCCAATTTTTTTAAAAAAAACATAAATTTTCAATTAATATTTATAATTTTCTAATTATAAATATCGTCAATACATCTTTTATATTATTAAATATGAAACACATGACTAAGTATTATGTAAATTATTAGTCTAAGTAACATAATAATATATTATTATGTTTTATGATTGAACAAAATAAAATAAAGGTGTATTTCGTATATGCATTAAATTATTATGATATGAAAAATAAAATTATCTTTCGATATTATTATTTGTATAAAAAGTGTGATTAGATACTATATTAATCATGAGTACATTATTATATAAGATTATAATTATCAAATGATTAATATAATTAAAATCTTAATATTATAATATTTTAATTATATTAATCCTTCGATAATTATATCTTATATAATAATTGTACTCATGAATAATATAGTATTTAATCACACTTTTTATACAAATAATAATATCGAATGATAACTTTATTTTTCATATCATAATAATATATATAATACTTAGTCATGTGTTTAATAATTAATAATATAAAAGATGTATTGACAATATTTATATTCAGAAAATTATAAATATTAATTGGAGATTTATGGTTTTTTTTTTTTTTTTTTTTTTGAATTGTATTGACAACTTTGTGTGTGTGTGAGTATTATATCGAAAGATAACTTTATTCAAATAATAATAAATATTAATTATAAATATTAATTGGAGATTTATGGTTTTTTTTATACAAATAATAATATCGAATGATAACTTTATTTTTCATATCATAATTATATATCTTATTCAAATATAAAATCTTAAAGCAAAATTTAATATTTATATTATTTTTATTTGCCCCCCAAATTATAAGATTTTTTGCACTTTACCCCCCAAACTATAAGATTCTTTCACTTTGCCCCCAGCTGCCCGTCGATGGAATCTAGAAGGAATATTCTGCCAGAAATAAAGTTTGGGGGGCAACGTCGAAATTATTGTACATCAGGGGGCAAAGTGGAACAAAAAATACTTCGGGGGGCAAAGTGAAAAAAACTGCATACATTGGGGGGCAAAAAAATTATCCCTTTTTAGATATATATTATAATATATATATTAAAATATATTATATTCATGTACATGTGTATATTTTATGTTATGTATTGTTTTTGGCAAACACTTGTGTTAGGGCCAGATTAACGGGTCATGACCCGTTAGGCCATCTGACCCGGTACTATAATGTATTAGTTTTTGTACTGCGATATATTTGTTTTTGTACTATAAAAGTATTAGATTTTCATAAATCTCTGACCAGTGCTATGATGTATTGATTTTTGTACTGTAATGTGTTTGTACTATGATGTGTTGGTTTTTTTTTTATAATGTATTGATGTTTGCACTATAATGTATTGATATGAAATTTTGGCCTAACGAATGATCCGTTAATCCCGACAAACAAAAGTATTGTGTGTATATATATATATATATATATATATATATATATATATATATATATATATATATATATATATATGTAAGGGAAACGTTTGTTGGCTTCGAGTAGCACAACAGGATTGAACATTAAGAGATAAATGAGGAAAATAAATCTAACCTTAACAATCTGATTCCAGTGCGCATCGTCTTTCACTTTGATTGTGTTAGATGTTTCATTCCGAGAAAATCCCGAGCGACCAAGTATCATAGTCAAGGAACCATAGTGTTTCTTCCACACATGAATCTTGGAGCTTATGTGAGGTTCGGCTCGAATATCACTGCCCGTAACTGCTTGAGACATGTGCTACTCCAGTATGTGAGTGTGCCCGTAACTAAAGCTATTGTCGCACTTCCATCCATGCACAACGAGATCCTTCAAATCATGTTCCAGCACTTTCTCCTCTTCCTGGATCCAAACAAGTCGAGTGCCCCGTGTTTGTGTACACTTGACCACATTAGCAAACAATTCCATAAAGCTACCTAGGAATATGAAATAAACATATAATACATCCATTAATAAACGATTCATCAAAACAAGAAATATCCAGTCGTAGCCCTCAGGCCCTATTATCCGAGATAAGAGTATGTAAAGCTATCCCTCCAAAATATCAAACAACACATGATGTAAATAAAAATAAATCACTACTTAAATAAACAACTCAAAGTTGACAGTACAAAAAGTATTTCCAAATGTATATAATTTCATTCAACAACTGACCACTAAACCAATCAATAATAATAATAATAATAATAAAAATGACAAGTTAAAAAGAATAATAGAAATACAGTCATGTGCCCCTCCACTCGTTGTACATGGCCAATGCCATTGAATCCCTCAAATTTGTCTACTCATCAGTAGGTTGCAATTGATCAACATAATCAAAGTGATGTTCTTGTGTCGCTTCGTCTGCTTCATCGATATACTCTTCCTCTAATGGGTTAACAACCATTTCTGAACGAATGAAATTCTATCGAAGACAACATGCCATGATGATTCAGTTTTGAGTTTTAATTGGGTAGAATGCGCTGATGCGTAGAATTGCCCATCTTTGCTTTAATAATCTGAAAGAACGTTCAATTATATTTCTTGCTTTTGCATGACTCAAGTTGAATAATTCTTTATAATCTTGTGGAGATGATGGTCCGTTCGACAACTCTTTAAGATGGTATCTAACCCCTCTATAGGGTGCTAGAAATCCAGGCCCGTTGGCATACCCACAATCACACAAATAGTAATTACATGAAAAACCATAAATTAGTGATGGAGAGTGACCCTAATATAATTATTTACCAGTAAACATGGTGGGATTATTTTACCAGAAGGCACTCTAAGCCCGTTTGGCCTGCAGATTGCGTCACGTGAAACTCAATTATCAGCTATCGAACCCTCCCATCCACTAATAAACTTCATGTTTCGATTAGAAACGGCAAGTACATTTACAGCCACTCCTCCTTTACGAGTTCTATAACGAGGCTGCTTGGTCAGTGGGACCCTGACCGAAATATAGGTTCCATCTAAGGCTCCTAAACAACCCTACGAAAAAAACAATTGTATAGTAATCGTTGACGCGCGTAGGTGAACTAAACTACGTTGCGTATACATATAGATTTGATTAGTTTGGTAATATACATGACTGGAATTTTTACTCTAAACCACCTCCAAACTATTTTAACTTGCCCCTCAAACTATAAGATTTTTTGCACTTTACCCTCCAAACTATAAGATTCTTGCACTTTGTCCCCCAGCTACCTGTCGATGGAATCTAGAAGGAATATTCCACTGGAAATAATGTTTAGGGGGCAACGTCGAAAACTATTGTACATCAGGGGGCAAAGTGGAACAAAAAATACTTCAGGCGGCAATGTGTAAAAAACTGCATACATTAGGGGGGCAAAATTTTTTTCCCCAAAATTGAATACTAATCTAACAAAGAATTTAAATGAATATAGAATTGTTTTGACCAAAACTCAAATATTGCCATATTTTAACTATAGTTAAGGAATTTGAATAATGATCTATTAAATAAAATGAGAAATCTAAACCAAATGGTCTATAATTTTCAAAATTAATAACTCTAATAATTGAGTTTGTACTAATGGTATTTTCATGAAAATAAATAATTAAATCTGGACAAATAAGCATGGTATAATTGAATATTCAATGATATAAAAATAAAAAAATCTAAATGAATGTAGATTTAGTTTTAGTGAAACTCGAACCTTTTAGTTTGAGTTGATTGACATTTTCCTATAATTTCAATATTTCTAACTTATATACACTAATTAATTAAATTATTCCTAAATTAAACGCTATCATACAAATATAAATCTATTTCGGAAAATGGACCACTATCATACAAGTTATCATAAATCATAATTTCAATATTTTTAACCCGAACCTTTTTAGTATGAATTGATTGGCTTTAATCATTTATATTATAAAAACTCCCTAAATTACAGAAAGTTGACTTTATACAGTCAGTCTTTGTAAGGTATAAATACAATTAGAATAATAACATAATTAAGAAATTTAATTGATCATAATATCAATCTTAACCATTGAAGAAGATGATTTCATCTATGACAAATTTCATCTCTTTTATAAAAAATGTAAAGATTGGTTCAAAAAGTTGTTTCACATAAGTTCTCACACAAAATTAAATTTAGAACAACTACAACTAAGCATACATCAGGAGTATAATCTAGGGTATCTGGCGATGAAGGCACAGTCTATTTCCGCAAAAGTTCCGCACCAGCAGTGAAGGGATGAGCAGATGGTTCCGGTTAGGGCTTTTGTTTCACAACGATGAAAAACTAGGTCTTTACTTCCCTAGGACACTTAGGCTTCGGCGGTGTCTTAGTATCTGGTCGAGTTGCTTGTAGTGGTGTAGGGCTAGCTACGAGAAGAAGAAATTCTTGGTGGCGGGAGAGATATATTTTTGGCGGTCTAATTCTTGATGTATTTTGAAATTAACAAATAAATTGAAAATTTTAAGATTTTTTTATTAATTCACATCATCTTTTAAGGAGTGTTGAATGTATATTGATTTTCTTTAATTAAAAAATATATTATAACATCATTTCTAAAACTGATGTAAAAAAACCGACGTCTAATCATAAGAAAGTTTACAAATAAACATCGGTTTTTAAAAACTGATGTCTATTTTTCATATTTTAGTTTTAAGACATCGGTAATAAAAGACCGATGTTTATTATCAAAAAACTACACTTATATAACACCGATTTTTTAAGAAACCGATGTTAAAAGTAAAAAGACACCAAAATAACCAAAAAACGATATTTTTTTAGTGATGTCTATTGTCTTTTTTTCTTGTAGTGATAGAGTCTAATAAGATTTTCATGTTATTTAATTTAATTTGCATCAAAAATATAAATATGAAAGCATTGATTATTAGATACTAAATCTTAAATCAATATTATGATAATATAAATAAATAAATATTTTTATTACAATTACTTCTAATATTGTATATTTTGTTTGCTTGTAATGTTTCGACGATGATTGGGCTAATAAAATTTACAATTCTCTTTTAATTAAATTGGTACCGTGTAAAAAATTGACTAATATATGCTAATTGATAAATAATATTAAAACCTTAACCAAGTCGAGTCGCAACGGCGCCATTTTGTTTTCATAGTTTTCGTGGTGTTGAAATGAATCAACGGGTTCATGGCTTGGTATTATTGGAGATCGATTCAATTGAAGTATTCAATGTGTTTCAAGCTTGAAAAATAAAGGAAAAATGAAAATAAAATAATTAAAATAGCTAAACTACACTAGGAATTGAAATTGCAAGTGGGTAGAATGCCTCGTCGTGTGCCTCAAATATAAAATGCAAAGCAATAATGAAAATAAGTAAGAAAATGCAATGTTTCACCGAGTACAAGCATGCAAGCACAAGGTACAACTATGCATAAAATCCTAAATAATGAAAATTAGCAAAAATTGAAAGCATGGATGTCAAGAGAAATGGAAATTAACAAGAAAGTTCAAAACTTTAAGGAAAATAACAAGCAACAAAGAGTAGATCTAAGATTCAAACTAAAACTATGCATGAAAACTAAATTGCAAATAAAGCATATGAAAAACTTAAAATCATGACGATCCAAGACCCGATCTACAATCTAGATGTGTCACTCATCTATAATTCATAGCCAAATCATAAGTTTCATCATGAATTCAAGTGGCTAAGACAAAAAGCATGAAATGAGAAAAATGCATGAAACATATGAAATTACTTGAAATTAAACAAATCAAGGACTTGATCTATGATCTAGATATGTCACTCAACTAGGATTCATAGCCAATTCACAAGATCAAGCACAACTTCTAATACCTAAGGCAAAAAGCATAAAACAAATGAAGAACAAAGCATGAAATTAAAAGAAAGCTTACTAGAATTAAAGAGAGAYTCAAAAAGCTTGATTGAAATTGCAAGGAATTWAAAATCCAAGGGAGTACTTGAATCCTTCTTGAGCTTACAAACCCAAGGCAAAGTTTGAAAATTAAATCTAGAGAGAGAAATTAAGTCCCAAACCCAAGCTTGGGTTGGYAGGAGGTGTGTTTCACAAAATGAGAGTAAGGTTCTATTTATACAAGGTAATTAGGGGTAAATTGGTCAATTATCACTTATAAGCTTGGACTTCCTATATTTGACAAAATTTTACCCAAAATGGTCATATAAGACCATTTGGGTCAAATTGGCTCGATAGGGTTCGGGTGTTGGGCAAGATGGCTCGGAGCTGGGCGAGATGGCTCGGCGCGGTCGGCAGCTGTTGGCAGACGCTGCACGCAGGACTCGGCAGCTCTCGGCGGCACTCGGCAGGCATGCGCGCAGTCGATCGATCGACTGCTCTCGGAAGGATGGCCACTCTCTGGAAAGCAGTCGAGCCAGCCCTCGGCAGTCGATCGACAGCGCTCGGCAGGCATGGGCGGACATGCTCGGCAGCTCTCGGCGGCACTCGGCAGGCGTGGGCGGACATGCTCGGCAGCCCTCGGCCAGCGTCGGCAGGCGTGGGCGGACACTGGGTAACCCAGTGTCATATCACGTACCCAGTGTCAGCCATATTTCTTCAATTCGAGCCCCGATTCCGCTAAAACTCCAATCGTAAGCCCATGCTCGACCATATACAGACTAGAATACTTCAAAATACCTAATTTAAATATAAAATTAATTAATTAAGATTAAAATAACCATATTAAGTAGAAAATCAAAAAGAAACACGAAAAACATCAAAACGAGAAAACACACGAAAAAACTAATAAAACTCGACTCAAAAACTACTAAAATCAACATAAAATCCTAATTAAAAACACGAGACAAACACCACAATTACATGCAAAACAACTACCCCACACTTATCGGTTTGTTCGTCCTCGAACAACGAAAAGAATCGAGAGTGTACATGCAATGAACATATGTAAAAAGAAAAATCCTTGTGCTTATCCTTATTAATATGATGAAAATATCAACATAAACTCGCTATCGTCAAGCATTGCTCGTATTACTCTTTCTCAAATGCAAGCCAAATCGATGACTTCCTCTCAAATGGAATTTCGAGGGTGTACGCTCAATTCGCTCAAGTGTATATAGGACGTGTTTACGCTCAAGTCGGTCAATGCATGCACCTTGTCAAGATTTCACAAATCGGACGCTCAAAATTGCTCAAGTACATGACCAAATAAGAATCGAAAGAGGTCTTTATTATGGGTTGTAATGTTGGCTCTTTGGTAAGGTATGGAATATTTGGATATAGTGGCTAACACACGATCAAACGTGATCAATAACACACAAAATCCTAATTTCTAAAACCCGAAGCTTATAATCGCTTCACCTTTCCCAATTCACCAAACTTTCATTCGAAACCCTTTATACTTCACACCTTTCCCGACTTTTATTTCACAACACTTAGAAGCTTTTTGAATTTGCTTCTTTTCACTAAACTTAGCCTTTTTGAATTAGGCTTTTCACTTGAACGCACGCTTTATCACTTTTCGTGATTTGTGTTGGAGTATTATTCTTTTTTTTTTTTTTTTTTTGTATAAGCAACTCAAAACCCAAACCCACAATCGATTTCCCTCACATTCTCGTCAACTAACATATCCTCTCACCTCGCAATTTATGGAGATATAAGAGCTAAAATCGAGCTCGGCTAACAAGAAACGGGATAAAGGCTCAAGGGGGCTCATTTGGGATTTTTAAGTAGCTTAAATATATGAATATGGCCGGAACAAGGGTGATATATGTGCCTCGAGGTCATTTTCAAATTCAATCATGTACGAGCAAAGTCAAACCTCCTCAATGCAATTTCCATAAAAATGCAAGCAAGCCGATAAATCACACAAGGCTAKTCACTAGTTTGCACCGAATTTGGGAGTGAAGTCAAAAGAGCTTTTAGAGCTTTGCAATCTTTTCACGAGAAAATGTTGATTATATATATATAGGCGGGTTTGGACGAAGCACAAAAAATTTAACCCCTCACACAAGAGGCCATAAACATGCAAAAACTCGACAAGTAAACTATTCAAACTTCCAAGCAAATGTAGTTGTTCAAACATGTAATCGAGACACAAAAGACACAAAAATCGACTCGACCATATAAAAGCGCAAGTAGTAAGCGTCGCTTCGCCAAGAATGCGTCACTTCGCCAAGTCTCGAGTTGAGAACAACAAATCATGCTTGATATAAACCGGACCCTAACCACCTACCCACCCCACACTTAGACCATGCAATGCCCTCATTGCATTTTAATGAAAATCAAGTAAAAGGAGGGTGAATAGAAACTTCCTCAACCGAGCGAGTTTAGGTCGAGCTCGGTGGAGTCCACCTAGGCATCTGAGCAATCCAAGCAAAAACGATCATGGCTAGCTTCTCCCGGCTCCACGATCGCTATCAATCATATCAAATCGCCCAATGGTTGGAGTCGAAAAACAAAACCTAGAAAAGAAAATCACTGAAAATCAAAAACACAAGGAAATATGTACATGAACTCAACTAAATATATATATTTTTTTTATTTTTCAAATTTTCAAATGTTTTTTGGATTTTTGAATTTTTGAATGTTTTTGGATTTTTCAATAAAAAAAATAAAGAAAGAAAGAAATGGAAAGAACATGGGTTGCCTCCCAAGAAGCGCTTGTTTTACGTCACTAGCTTGACGTACTCCCCTTTTTTTTATCAAGGTGGAAAGATCACGGGAGGGTCCACCAATACAATCTCCGCCTTGTCGGTAGGATCCACTCGTTGGAACGTTCCTGGCGCATTGCATAGCTCAATTAAGATCCGCCAAAAAGCAAACGTTCCAAGCAGACAATCAAAACTCATCTCGGCTCGGTCCTCGGGTGGAATGGTGGTTTTGTAGTGGCCCGATGACTCAATTAGGAAGTGAAAAGAATAGTGGCCGGTTAGTGTTTTCATCGGGCAAATAGGAGTCGTCATGGGTCGATTCTCGGGTGGAATTGTTGTTTTGAAGTGACCCGAGGACTCATCCCAAAAGCAAAAAGAGTAATGGCCGGGTATATTTTCCAACACGTGGTCAAGCAACGGGGGAGGGAAATGATCGGTCTTGGTAGCCACATTTAACTTTTCAAATTCGATCAACATCCTCCATCCCGTTTTATCCCTCGGGGCCATCCAATTTCCTTTCTTGTCCTCGATCCTCCTCTCGTCGTCCACAAACTCCTTGAAATTTGGAGTCAAATGCCTTTGAAATTCTTGAGGTGGCGTGGCATCATCCTCCAAAACAAGTTTATGCAAGTAAGCCCAAGGACTAGCTCCTTTTATCACTCCGGGTCTCCAACCAATATCCCCCTTAAGAATTCTAAGAACTTCAAACGACCTCCCATTTCCGGCTCTCACCATTTCATCAAGACTTGAATTCAACGGGCTAACTCTCTCAACCACTCCGGGTTTCCACCCAATCGCACTCTTAAGAACTTTAAGCATTTCATTCAACCTCTCCTCTTCCCCTCAATTCGAGTTAGCCAAGATAGTGATCGACTTGCACTCCTCTTCTTTCTCAAAAGAATCATCAAGTCTACCAATCTTGTTATCAACGATCTCACCCCAAGAAAATCTTCAAGCTTCTCGATGGAATCGACTCCCAACCCATCATCGATAATCTCCACTCCGAGAAAATCTTTAAACTCTCCAATTGGTTTATCAATAATTGCCACCTCCCCCGCCAAAAATATGTCGGTGCACTCAACGACACATCGAGGATCATCTATGCACAAACCGGGGTCACATAGAGGCACAACGAACTCATCATTAAGAACAAGGAGTTCATCATCAAGAGCAAGGGGTTCATCAACACAACATCTTTCAATATCGACATCCGGGCAAACCACGTCCTCATTGACAAAATTCTCAATATAAACCCGTTCGACCCTTTCCTTGACGAATTCCATATATACCCATTCTTCGAAAGACTCTTTTGAAGTAAAATGCAAAGGATCAAGAGAGTTAAAGTCATCCAAAAATGAAAATGAGTCCTCCTCCGACGGCGAGTCAACCAAATCAAGTACCCAACACTTTTTGGGGAACGTGACCGGAGGAGTAGGCAAAGATGGACTTGAGAATTGGTTACTAATGGCCCATGGATCCGGATCGGAGGGTGGAGTAGTAGAAATCACCGGGATATTCAGATAATAAGGGCCCACATGAGGAGTAACAACCGGATAAAGAGACGGCGGTGGAGCAAAAGATGATATAGCACAATCGGGTTCCACATGAAGGCCATGATCCCCATACACGTTCTCCGAGGGATGCGTTGGCGAGGAGAGGTCCGGGCAATAGTCGGGAAGATGATCACTCGTTACACACCATGCACATCCTAAAAAAGGTCGGCTAACATCTCTCATAGTAAGGATGGGGCGTCCACATTTCACATTGGTGCTTGGATGGCCAAACGACTCCCACTCTTCCTCGTATTTATCATATACGGGTATGCTCGTCCCAAAAGTAGGAGGACCTTGACGCGGGCGGGAATTCCCAAAGTGACCATTATTCCTTTTCGGATCATGAACGGGAGTGACATTACCACCATACGGGGTCGGACTTGGATATCCACCCCCCACATTTCCACTCGGAGTCATTTTCGGCACGGGATTGTAACGGGAAACGGGAGGGGCTCCATATGGGTCGTGCCTCGGGGTACGCATATTCGAAGTATCACTACTGCAGAACAGTGATTTAACGGCGATTTTTAGGGACTTTTAACGGTGGTTTTTGAACCGCCTTTATATCGACCGCCGTTAAATTTTACGGCGGTTTTTCAAAATCGCCGTAAAAAAGTGGGATTTAACGGTGGTTCTGGAAGACATTTAACGGCGGTTTTTGAACCGCCGTAAAATTCAGCATTTTTACGGCGATTTTGGAACCGCCATAGATTTCAGCGTTTCACGGCGGTTTTTAAAAATACCTTCTAGAAAGTCTGTTTTCCAGAATGGCCAATTCACAACGGTTTTTTAAAAATACCTTCTAAAAAGTAGTAAAAAAAATTTAAAAAAAAAAAAGAAATGAAAGATTTGCACCAAAATATACATATTAATAAATAAAAAATCTGAAGTTAATTAGCTATTCCATCTACAAATATGTCAACCATCTCAATTGATTAATATTACCAAAGGCTATAACATTAACCAAAGTCTGAAGCTTTACCAAAGACTAAAGTTACATAATAATTAAAACAAAGCTTACTATCTATAGCTCTAGCTTAACCAAGACTTCATAAGTATAATTTCGAAATCTTATCAATAGATGAACAAGTCAATCTTAATTT